>JAFIRS010003080.1:0-157028 GCA_018342105.1 Gonioctena quinquepunctata | reverse complement strand
CAAATCGACTTCAGGATATACTCATCAGGTATCCGACAACCTAGAACGTTCAAATTATCGAAATCTTCGACCCATTTGAAAACCCCCCAGAGGGTAGATACCCCTCATAGCCCATCCATAGAGATTATTCATATCCAATTATAATAAATATTTGGAGGTTTGTTGAGGATCTACTCTTTCCCCATATATTTATTATTAGCTTGGGAGAATGGGTTAAACCCTGACTATACCGCGAATTCCTTTTCCACAAAAAAAAGCATTTCGACATCTTTGAAAATTTCCAGCTTACACTTTGTGTACTTTGACATACATGACCACGAATAGCCAGGCTGGTATAGTACCAAAGGGGTCGAGTCCATAAGTGTCGTTGAAATTGTCGGAAATTTTAAAAGACGTCACATAACAATAAAATATCTGTTTTCATGTATAAGTCAGAGTAGTCGCCCAATGTTCAAATCAAAACGTTCCACACCTTCTGGGCATGTTGGTATTCATGCTCGGAGATATCGCAATCGTTCAGCTGATTGTGGAATTTATCGATATCTGGCAACGCTGTTATCTCAAGTTTCTCCATGGAATCCACAAAGTCGTAGGGGAATACCCCTTTGCGCGTGATTAGTGGGAATTGTTCATTGTTTAAATTTTGAAATTCGCGCTTTGTATTACAGAGATCTTCCACTCTGAGTGTGCGCACCAACTCATCCAGGCTTGCGCCCATGAATCGAAATGAATCAATGAAACGGAATTTAATGTCTGTCTGTTCGTCACTTGGGGAATGATATATATTTCTTTTTTGTTTATTGGAAGAAGACTCACCCTGCCTCGTTTCGCGATATCTCGAATAATAAAATGACTATCATAGCCGCTGAGATTATGGAAAACAATGGGGAGCACAAAATATTTTTTATAGTTGAGATTGCATGGGTTTTGATGTGCCCATCGGCTACAATCATTTGATCTTTTTGGAAAGGTTTCTCGCAAATATAACAAGTTGAATCCGCTGCCGTTCTCATGGGATTGACGGACATGGGGATTATTTTTAAAATTTTTCCCCCAACGAATTGGGCTATGGATTTCAATTGTTCTGCAAACCATTCCATCGAATCCAAACCTCGATGGCTATCGTAATATGACAAAGTGTCATCATAATTACATTTGAAATATAAGCCTGCGCTATAGGGAATGTGTTTTTGGTATTTAGCCGTTTTGGACTTGGTTTCATCATCAGTGAACGGTTCCAAAATCGATTCAAAATCGGCATATATCACAAATGAAACCATTTCTTTGTGTACAAAGTCCTTGAACCCGACATGGTCATATTTTGGAGAGGAAATTTTGTAATGATTAGCTTTTTCACAATCAACAGTATGATTGTCTTATTTCTCTTGACTTTGGAAATAATTTAAACATCTATCGCAAATGAATTTTTTATGGCCATCCTTACTTATTTGGTGATTGACTAATCAGGAAAGATCTTTAATCCACCAATAGTGGAATTTAATGTCTGTCTGTTCGTCGTCTTGGTCAATTTCCGGCGGTGCCTCGTAATCATTTAATTTAACCGAATATTTATTTTGAATCATGACTCTGTTGACATGTCGAGCCAATTTTTCTTTTGTAAGTCTCGTCGGTACAGTTGTGAAAAATGTATGTCTGTCATCGTTGTTCGCTGATGATTTAACCAACTCCAAAATATAAACATTCACCGAAAGAAGAAGAACTCTTTCTTATTTTGTCAAGCTTTCGGAAATGTTTATTTTCATTATCAAGACAGCTGTGAAAAAAGGAAACACAAATTGTGATGTACGATTTTAAACATATTTAAATGAACTTACTAAGGTGAGGTTAAGTGAAGACAGCGATCTAATCACCATTGTGTGATTGAGTATTTTTTCAAAATCATATCACTATGAAGCACTACTAGTAATATATATGAAAATTAAACAATTGTAAAAGCACATATTGTTTGGGAACATAATTCAAGAAAACAATTTAAACTTTGACAGGAAAAATACCACATGGTTAAAGCATGACTGAAAATGGAATGGTGGATGACAAGAAGTGCAAGACAGAAGGTGTCGAATGTCATATGTAAATGTCAAACTGTCATGGAAGAAACATGTGTTTTGTCCACAAAACAAAAGGAATAGTACCAATCTATATGACAAAAATTGATAAATGAGAGAAAAAATCAAGAAATAATAAGCAGTTTTTTGTTTCAAAAATTCAGTTGGAATCAAGTTTTAACAAGTAATTGTAAATAATACTTAGGTTGGAAATATCAGATCGTTTATTCATGCTATTAGGTTCATTTTTCATGTATACCATCTCAAGGAAATTCCTCTCATGGTAGTTATTCTCTACTGCTAAAATAGAAGGGTTGTTAAAATTACTTAAATGATTAGAGTTAATATTATGTTTTGTTTCATTTTACAATCACTCTTATGAGATGCTCTGCGGCCTGTTAAATTCCTACTCGTCTGACCGATATAAATTTTATCACAGTTAAGGCAAGGAATACTATAAATGACATTTGATTTTTCATAAATCGTTAAAGGGGCTTTAGATCTAGTGTGAAGACTAGCAATAGTTTTGATATTTTTGTTGGCAATGCGTAGTTTATCTAATTCAAACACGTTAGACAGTTTGGAAATTGGTTTTTTTACATACGGTAATGTTTTATATATAAATGATTCTACTGGTTGAGGTTGAGCAATTGAGTTTATGATTGGAGAATATAATGTTACAGGTTCAAAATTAATATTTGCATTTCCAGGTTCAATAATAGTAACGCTGGGTTGACGATCAGTACTGAATAGTGATTTATTAATGAATTTAATCGGATATGAATTTTCTTTTAAAATAGTTTTTAATCCATTTGAACATTCATTTTGAAAAATTGGATGTGATAAACATACTACTCTGTTTTTCATACCTTTAACCAGATTTGTTTTCATGTTTGGAGCATGATAGGAATGGAAATTTATGGATCTGTTAGAGCATATTGGTTTCCTATATCATTTTGTGCGAAGAACATTGTCAAATTCTCTACATACTCTCATGACTAAATAAGGGATGCTTCGGTTGTAGACATGAGAGTATGTAGAGGGTTTGACAATGTTCTTCGCACAAAATGGTATAGGAAACCAATATGCTTCAACAGATTCATAAGTTTCCATTCCTATCATGCTCCAAACATGAAAACAAATCTGGTTGAAGGTACGAAAAACACCCAATCACCTGTACTATCGTTCACTCATCAGAATCCTCTGTTCTTAACATACTACTTTTTTCCTTTTTTTTTAACGTCATGATAAATTCCTTCACATTTACACATTTGAATGTGAGATCTGTATTCACTGGGCTAGACCTACTCTCACAACACATCTTGAAAGAAGATATCGATATATTCGACATCACAGAGACGTGGCTCTCCGCTGACATTTGTTCAAGCGCGGTCAAAATCGACACGTATAACCTACTACGAGCCGAAAGGAATGGGTGGGGTGGCGGTGTCGCTTTTTATATCAAGAACAAACATAAGCACCGAACTCACTTTTCTAAAATAAGTCCCCATCTGGAGCAATTATGGATCTCGATAACGTATCGTGGGAACCTTTACCTTTGGCGTTCTATACCGCCCTCCCTCGGGCGATATAA
The DNA here is from genome assembly GCA_018342105.1 of Gonioctena quinquepunctata. NCBI lineage: Eukaryota > Metazoa > Arthropoda > Insecta > Coleoptera > Chrysomelidae > Gonioctena > Gonioctena quinquepunctata. Next base: position 153,368 of record JAFIRS010003080.1, on the reverse strand, counting down.
ATCAATGTGTAGCTGAATTAGAAAAAAGTGTTGCCAATTTGCTTCCTTCAAGCGATTTATTTCTAGCTGCTGGCGACCTAAACATAAATCTGCTCGCAAACGACCGGCGTTGCCACATTTTAGTGGAATTCTTCAATTCTTTCAACTTTATACAGTTGGTCCAGAATCCTACTTGCATTACAAACCACTCTCAGACTTTATTAGATATTATATTTGTTTCTGATATGGAAAGAGTGACTTCAGTAGATGTAACAGATAATTCGGGTATCTCAGATCATATGGCTGTGTCCTGCAGTATTGACTTATTTCAAAAACCTCAAAAAATCAAGCTGATTTCCGTAATTTTGAAAATGATATCTTCCAATCTGACATCCGCCAAATTAACTGGGACTACATTTATTCAATTGATAATGTGGATGATATGGTCGTATTCCTGGAGACCAACATCTTGAGCCTTTTTGAAAAACATGCCCTATGTGTCACTGAAAGGGTAAGTGAACCACACGCCCCCTGGTTGACTTGTAATATTAAGATGATCTCACTCAGAGACAAGGCCTTGATAAAATATAAAAAAACATTATCTCTCACTGACTGGCAAAGCTACAGGGAACTCAGTAATTACACAATAGGAGCAATTCGCCGCGAGAAAAAATCTTATCTTGGCTTCGTTCTTATCCAGAAAAATTCCAGAACTACTTGGAACACTTCTCTTGAGACAAAAAAGCACCCCAGAAATTCCAAGCAACTTGAAGCATGTTAACCGCATCAAAGAACATTTCAACCCCGTTTCTCAACCTGTCCGTACTGACCATCAAGTCTCACTTCTGGACCGTTACCATAATCCGCGAGAATACGATAAAACATTTCAGTTCACCACTATCTCTACTCAAACGGTACAAAACTGTCTTCAACGCATTGAAAGCAACGCTATTGGCTCCGATAAAATCTCCCTTCGAATGATCCGCCTTTTCGATTCTTTCTTACTTAATCACATTACTTTTCTTGTCAATACTTTTTCAAGTACTTCCTGGAAAAACAATAAAATAATACCTTTAGCGAAGTGTACTCCACCCTCAAATTATTCCGACCTCAGACATATCACTATTCCCCCTTGTTTTTCAGAAGTGGTTGAAATGATTTTGAAAGATCAGATAAATTGTTTCGTGAAGAACGTGATATCATTAACTCAGTGCAATCTGGATTCCGATGTCAACACAGCACCACCACAGCCTTATTGTCCATTACTGACGATCTCTTCAGGGCTACAGATGATGGTTACATAACTTTCTTGATACTTTTGGACTTCAGTAAGGCTTTCGACACTCTTTACCACGATATATTGTGTTTCTGGGCTTTTCCGATGAAGCAGTGCTCCTGATAAGGAATTATTTATGAGATCGAATACAGAATGTCGTTATCGAACGAATAGAGTCGGAGGCCGTATCTCTGTCCAAAGGTGTTCCGCAAGGCTCAATACTCGGACCCTTACTTTTCAGCTTGTATATCTGCGACTTCGACCAATACGTTCAGGAATGCAGAATACATCACTACGCAGACAACACCCAGCTTCACTTTCCCTTCCAATTCCAGAATTTTGACACTGCTCAGCTACTCATAAATCGAGACCTTCAGGTAATATTCGACATTTCCTCTGCCCATAATTTGAAACTGAATTCAAAGAAGTCGGCAGTTATGATATTTGGACCCAAAAGAATCAGAGGTGAAACCCAGAACCTACTACAAATTCGCATTGATAATGATGTCATTACAACTGTTTCCGAAATAAAAAATCTAGGTTTATGGTTTCACAAGACATGTTAGTCACATAACCCAAACTTCCTTCAATGTTCTCAGACAATTATATCTGAATCGGGATCTTCTGTCAACTACACTTAAACTCGAACTATGTGAGTCGCTAATAATCCAAAAGTCTCCTACTGCGATAGTGTTTATGCTCTGAGGAAATCTGATTCCTTGCGTTTGCAACGAATTCAAAACAGCTGTTTGCGTTTTTCGTTCGGTGTTCGAAAATACGACCATATATCCCCTGTACTAAAGGAATCAGGCTGGCGGAATCTGGAGAAGCTTAGAGCCTTGCAGCTCCTAACCACCACCCATAATTTATTAATAAATCGTAAACTGGATTATCTTGCAAAAAAACTCGAAATTTTTTCAAATATAAATAGATTTGCTACACGCAATAGGCCAATTTTAGTCATCCCCAAGCATAAATCATCTATCTATACTCGCAGTTTTTCTTATTTTGCACCAAAATACTACAATATGCTACCCAGTGAATTGAGGTCTCATACAATTAATAATTTCAAAAAAAGGCTGAAACAGCATTTCCATGATTAATACATTCCTACTTTTCCACACCATGACCACAGCTTACTATCCTTTTGTCTCTTCTTATCTATACATTCTTATTATTTTTACTATTTGTGAGGGTTAACACTCCACCTATTCACTATGTTTTCTATTGAGGCGTGTACCTTCCATTTTACTTTTACCTTGTATCCTATGGTGAATAAAGACGATTAATTATTATTATTATCATCAAAGAAAGAAGATCATCGGTGACATTCGTAAGCGACGAAACTTAGTTTTCAACACTGATTAAAATTACAACGACGGAGAATTGATCGTTTCACGGCGTCCTAAAAATGCTGAGAATGAAAATGCCAAATATTTTAGTGCATGCGCAAATTGTACAGCTTTTTTTCTCCAAACTGACATCGAGAGTTCACTCGAAATCTTGCACAGGAATAAATAACCAATACCAAATAATGGCCACTTTACTGAGCAGAAAAATCGCTGGTAGAATTCACCCTTAAGCTTCCAAAATCGTTTATAATTATTTATTTCCTCCACTGCGAGATGATGATGTAGTAAGAGCTATCAGATATGATGAACTCATAATTATTCATGCGAACAAAATGGTTCAGAAGTATCGAGGATCGAGAAATTTTCAGATGATTCGACAGAGGTTACGATTACTTAGGACATTCCTGATCACGATTAAAAAGTCCAACAATGAGATATCAGATCTACTAATAGCTATTAACGTGTCTCCTAAATATACCGAAAGTGAGAATAGTTATCAAGCACCGTCAGTACGTTCAGTTTGGGGTACATTACTGAAACAAATTGGAAATATGTTGATAAATACTTCTTGGAAGTATTCTCCCACAAGGTAAATATAAACGTCAATAGAACCGTTGCAGAGACGCAACTGAAGATGCAGAGAAGGAAAAATATAATTATGTCATCCATGGAAGATATCAGGAGGTTGTGTGATTATTTAGCCACTGAAAGGAACCTCGCATTGAATGGTGTCAAACAAATTATCTCTCCGGCAACTTGGTTGAAACTGGCAGAACTAACATCAACACCCATCCAATTATTCAATAGGCGTAGAGCGGGCGAGGTTGAAAGGAAAAAAATTGAGGATTTTGAAGCATATCAAACAATTGAAGGAAGTAACGCTGATTTTTTTAAGTCGCTATCAAACATATCCAAGCAAATTTCTGGAAAATATATAAGATTCACAATAAGAGGGAAGTTAAATAGAACAGTCCCAGTACTTTTGGATACAAATTTGTTGGAATGTGTGAAATTGGTAATAAAATATAGGACAGAAATAAGAGTGTCGGAATATAATCCGTATATTTTTGGATTACCAGGAGGTGATAAAAAACAATACCCACATCTTCAAGCTTGCAATTTAATGCGCAAACTTTCCGAATATTGTGGGGCTCAACATCCAGAGACACTAAGGGGAACTCATGTACGAAAACATATTGCCACTACCTGCATTACGTTAGATTTAGAAGCTCAAGATATGTCTGACCTGTCCAACTTTATGGGACACTCAGAAAATGTCCACAAAGGAATTTATAGGCAGCCGATTGTTAGCAGAGAAATTTTAGTATATCAAAACTATTGGAGGTAGTTCAAGGAATCGAAGCAGCAGATGATAGCGATCACAATAATTCCAGTGATGAAGAAGAAAGTGGAGGGGGTTATAAATATAAAAAGCCCGCAACGCATTTCCAATAGTACACTTCGAGGAACATCTGATTATTTGACTAGCACCAAAAAGAAAAAGAGTAAGTTTGTTGATTCCATTTATTATACCTCATGTCCCATTTTTTGGGGTACATACACCTTTGTGTAGGCGTGGGCGGTTCAGCAAATAATAATGAAACCGTTTCTCTAACCATTTATTATTATTAACCATTTCGTCAAATCAAATCTAGTCTTCCGTAGCTCCAATACAACGGAAATTCATGCCAATTGCGTTAGTCAATGACCACTTCCTGTATTAACCAGATGATTGTTCACTGGTTTAGATCTGAATGTGCCCTGCGCAAAACGAAAAATTCGGGGATGACGACCTTCTGCACTCGATCAGCAAAGATCTCTCGCTATAATAATCTTGATCTTATCCCATCGATTTCTTCTTCGCGATGGTTGTTCCGCACAGGCCTTTCATCTCACTCCGACCTTCATTATTATCATTTTTTTATAAGGAAATCTTACCAGTCAGGCTCTCCATCCAGACACTCCGACCCTCACGGAGGTCTTGCTAGTGTCAATACCACAGATCACTTCTCACACCCTCCGGGTAACTTACCAGTGGGTGCGAAAATCATGTGCCCGTAGTAAACGTAATTAGCTGAGGATGATAGGCTAAGATTACGGCCTTTTTGCCGAGAAGGCACATACTGGTTTGAAATATTTTCGTTCGATTTTTTCAGGTTTTGGTATGTTTTTTGATGCAGGTGGCAAAAATTCGACTGATGATCGCAAATTGGAGTGCGCGCTTATGTTTTTTCCAATAGCTCATTAAAAAAACGATTGAATTCTTTGAAAATTCCCAATTATTCAGTGAAAATTTTAATTTCCTAGATAGCGTTTCATAAGCCTGTCCAATTATGTCCTGAAATACTCTATGAAAATACCCTTTATAAAGTTTTTGACAAACAGGAAAATTGTTTGAAACTTGTTTTCGAATTAGTAGTAGCTCAACACGAATAAGATAGTTGACTGATCTTGGGAATGGGGCGTTAATATATCTAACTACAAGAAAATATGGAAAATTGAAAAGAAATAGAATTCAGATCTCCGAAGCCTTCAAAGGTGTAATTTATTGAAAAAACTAGTAATTTTTCCATGTTCCATCCGAACTACTTTTCATAAAAATCAACTCAACCTGTGTATATCAAATTCAGTTACGTGATTTTATTATTTTTCATCATTTCAGCTGGAGAAAGATATGGATTCACAAAAAAAGTAAGGTGGACGGAAGAGGAACGAGAGGCAATTTTCCGGATATTTGGCGAAAACTTGGAAAAGGGGATGTTACCTCCAATCAAAACTATCCAGTCTGTTATTAAAGAAACGCCAGGGCTTCAGAACCGAACTTCGCCACAAATTGAAACATAGATCCATGATCAAATGAAACAAAAATGTAAAAAAAATATCATTTTCCTAATTGATATTTTTTTGTGCAGGCGCTCACCTGATGCTTATTTGTGTTTCGATTGAAATGTGATGTTTTTTTAAGAATGAAAGTTTTTTTTTATAAAAGTGGTTGAATAAAAGTTTGGTGAAAAAATGCAATTTTCAATATTCGGAATCTGTCCTTCAAAGTTCCGGGATGTGGGACAACAATTGATTGCAACAACAAAACGAAGAAATGTAAAATGAAAGAAAAGCAGGTTCATAATGAAATAAAATCTAGTTTAAAAATGTTCAAGCCATTCTTACATTTCTTTCATTCCATTCTTTTTAGTCTTGCAATTGAAAATATGAGGAAGGAGTCCTAATACTCTTTATTTGACGTATACAGGGTGATTCAAAAGTACTTTGACAAACTTCAGGAGGTGATTTCTCAGAATATTCAAATATGAATTGTCTTCATAAATATATGTCCGGAAACGCTTCGATTCCAAGATACAGGGTGCAAAAGTTTTATTTTTATTTTCGTTTTTTTTCAATAACTCGAAATACTGACCTGACTGAACGAAAATTGGTATTGAGAGCTTTTTTGAGGTGCCGAATTCGAACCTGATGTTCACGTCTTTTTCTTTTTTGAAGATTTATAACTTTTTTGAGCGTACTTCTAGCACAGTTTTCAGTTAAAAAAAATCTACGTGAAAAAATAAGCTTGTTACAAGTCACTATGCAACCGTTTTCTAGATATTTGTACTTGAAAATTTCAAGTCGATTATTTGATAATCGATGCGTGTTGAAGTTATTACCATTATTTTGCATTTTTCACAAGAATGGTTAGGAAATGGATTTTACGTTTAAGTAAGTTGTTTTGGTGATCACATATTCGGGTGACAGTTAAACGTTTTATTGTTTTGTTGAAGTTCCTGTAAGTTTTAGAACACTAATTTTGAAAAAATGGATTATTTAAACAATAATTCTCATTTAGCCGATATGCATTTCGTTTATGGCCTTGCGGATGGCAATGCGCGCGAAGCAAGAACGTATTTCCAAATCGAGTACTGCCTTCAGCTCCAACATTTACCAGTCTCCACCGTCGTTTGGCAGAAACAGGTAGCTTCAAGAGGGCAGCTATTATTGGAAGAAGATGTTTTGAACGCTCTCGAAGAGAATCCAGAAACAAGTACAAGAATAATTGCTGAAGCTCTCAATTCTACTCTGTCCACAGTTTGGAGAATTATCCACGATCAACAGTTTCATCCATACCATATTCAAAGGGTACAAGCTGTTATGTCACGAGACTTTCCCCAAGGCATTACTATGCGTCAGTGGTTTTCGAGAAAATTGGCTGGAAATCCTCCATTTCTAAGATATGTACTCTTCACGGACGAGGCAAACTTCTCCTGAAATGCTATCATAAACTTTCATAACAACCATGTTTGGGCTCTGGAAAATCCGCAAGCAGTTAGTGAAAGACATTATCAGTATCAATTTTCTGTGAATGTATGGGCGGCAATAATTGATAATTACTTGATAGGTCCTCTCTTTCTTCCGTTCCGACGTACAGAGACTTTTTTAGAAAATGAATTGCCGGGACTACTTCAGAATGTACCATTAGAAATTCGTATCCACATGTGGTTTATGCATGATGGGGCTCCGGTCCATTTTAGCGTTGTAGCCAGGGAATTCCTCAACACTGTCTATCCAAATCGATGGATCGAGGGGTGTAGAAGAACCTAACTGAGCGTGGGCAGCAAGGTCCTCAGATCTAAACTCGCTAGATTTTCATTTTTGGGGACATTAGAAGTCACTAGTTTATAAAACTCCAGTAGCGAACGAGGAAGATCTAAGAAACCGAATAGTAGAAGCCTGTGAAACAATAAGAAACACACCAATAATTTTTGAGCGGGTACGAGACTCAATGACTAGAAGACTGAATGCCTGTATCTTCGCTGAAGGTGGATACTTTTAACAATTTATTTGAATACAATTTAGTTTCCTTTATTTTATTTTATTCTACATAATCAAAATTTATTGACATAAAATGTCGATATTTCTTGCGCAAATTTTATTAAAACAAATACAGATTTTGCACCCTTGATACAAAAATAAATATTTCAAAGGGATAAAAATGAATAGAATAGGTGGCGCCCTCTACAAAAAACCAAAACTACTTACTTAAACGTCAAATTCATTTCCAAAGCATTCTTGTGAAAAATGCAAAATAATGTTATTTTCAAGTCCAAATATCTAGAAAACGGTTGCTTATAGCGACTTGTAACAAGGGTAGCTTTTTTACGTAGATATGATGGAAGAATTGATTTCGAAAGTTATTAAAAAAAAACGAAAATAAAAATAAAACTCCAACACCCTATATCTTGGAAACGAAACGTTTCTGGACATATTTTTATTTGGACAATTCATATCAGAATATTGTAAGGAATCATCTCCTGAAGTTTGTCAAAGTACTCTTGAATCACCCTGTATAAAAATAACACAGCCGTTGCGGCACAATCAACTGAAAATCATCCAGTATTTATTCAATAACTATTTATCAACTATTTTCCAATACAAACCAAAATTTTCTAACTCAGCTGGTTGGCGAAAAAATGGTGTTGTGCTAGCTTAACGCTCACGCTGGCACAGCCCTTTCATAATTCTTTATCCAGACTGGTTAGGAAGATAATTGAAAGGCTCAAATTTCTAACTTTACAATAACTCTCAGATAGTATTTATAGCTGAATATGAATATAATAGTTTTATTGAATTGCAAAATGAACAATAGGAAATGATTAATGAAAAAACATGTAACACATCTGTCAGTGTCTGTCACGAATCAAAAGTCATCATCTCTCACCTTCCGCCAGACGTAGATACTATTTTGCCGGTTGTTAAACGCTGAAGTGGCGCAGACAGATAGTATTTGTCAAATCCAAATTCAAACGGAATTGAAGAAGTTTAAACATGAAAATTCGTTATCGTGACTGTACTATTTATTTACGAAAATAGTAAAGTTGCGCTGGAAAATATATTGATTAAAAATTAAAACAGATCCAGAAACTGTAAATTAATAAAAAAAAACGTTTTCGTGACTACTATTCGAAGAATGCATTGCTGTTAATCATTGTTCAGATATAGTACAGTTGTGCTGGAAAAAACTTCGAGTAGAAATTATAATTTGGGACAATGATTAACAACGTTTATTTTGGGTGATTGGGCTAGAGTTTTTGAATGGTTTTATGTATTGATCTGCATTTTCTGGCTATGTTATAATTTCCACTCGATGTATTTTCCAGCAGACCTGTACCAATTCCTGACAACTATTGACAACGATGCATAACTATGGTAATTTTGAGTGATTGTGCTAGAGTTATTGGATAGTGGAGTCCGGAAAACATAGCTTTAAGTATTAATCTGCAGTTTCTGGCTATGTTATACTTTCTACTCGATGTATTTCTCAGCACAACTATACTATTTCTGGACAATGATTGAAAACGATGCATTGCACGTACATTTTGAGTAATTGTAATGGAGTTATTGAGTAGTGGAGTCCAGAAAACACATTTTTATGTATTAATCTGCAGTTTCTGGCTATGTTATTGAAAGTGGAGTCCGAAAAACAAATTTTTATATATTAAACTGTAGTTTCTGGCTTTGTTATAATTTATACTTTCCAGCACAACTGTACTCTTTCTGGATAATAATTTAATTAACAACGATGCATTCTACGTTCATTTTGAGTGATTGTGCTGGAGTTATTGAATAGACAAACATATTTTTATGTATTAAAGTGCAGTTTATTATGGCTATGTTATAATTCCTAGTCGAAATATTTTCCAGCGCAACTTCACTATTTCTGGACAATGATAAACAACAAAGGCCTCTCCGTTCATTTTAAGGGATTGTGCTAATGTTATTGAATAGTAGTCACGAATTCTGTTTTTATTGCTATTTCTGAAAAACGTGAAACATCAAAGCATTATTGGTTCATTTTCAATGATTGTGTTGGAGTTGATAAATAGTACAGTCACAAAAATAAATTTTCATGTATTTAACTTTTTCAATATCGTTTGAATTCGGATTTGATATATACTAGCTGAAAGTTATTAAAAAGTTAGAGATTTGAACCTGTGAAAAAATGGTGTTGTGCCAGCGTTAAGCTAGCACAACACCATTTTTTTGCTAACCAGCTGAGTTGGAAAATTTTGGCCTGTTTTAGAAAATAGTTAATGAATAGTTATTATATAGTGGATGATTTTCAGTTGAGAACAACTCGGGGCCTCATTTACACGAACATCTGTACATCCACCAACTGATTACTTCCAGGACTCCCCCCTCTTTCGGAATCACTTGATCAATTTGCGGATGAGAAATTTGAACTTTGGTATGCAGCCAAAATAGATTATGCACGTTCCAACTGAATAACTTTCAGATCCCTATTTCTACTCTGAAGTCAATACCAACTTATTTCGAATAAAACCCTTTATTTTTTTCACATGGTTTGATAGGCTTTCCGATTCTGAGTTCAGACAACCCAAGTTGCGTTATGCACTGGCCTCTGGAAATAGTTTACGGAAAAAATTTATTTAGCAAACCATTTGTGAAGGAGTAAGCCAGAAGTCCAGGCGGATTTTTAATATATCAGTAGTGGTCCCATTCCGTACCATATGCTGTTTTCAAATCAAAATGAAAAATTATCAGGCCCAATCCGATCAGCCTATTTCTGAAATAGTTGGGATGTTGTCACCGTACCTAATTCAGTATAGTAGTAACTTAATATAGAAAACAGTTTCGATTTCCCTTTGTGAAAGAAAACATATGCAGACAAAACTTACTTTTCATTGCACTTTGCTCTTAAAAATATATATTCTTCTAGTATGTATATTTCAAAGTAAACACTTTTGAATAATTTTCGGATTACTAAACAAAGACAAAATCATAAATTATGTTATTATTCATTTTCCATTTGCCCTTTACTTTATATTCACTTGAAGTACCTATCCTAGTAAAACTGGAGCTACACTGGAAGTGGTACAACGGTATCATATAAAAATTCACCCACCTAGTAGAGGGTCTAAGTAAACTAAGAATTAGGTTTTGAACTTGATAAAGAAAATCGATGTATGGGGGGCCGCGACTGTTATATTTATTGATAAAGATTGGATTCATCGCTGGTGTGATCAAATTGATATTGACCATTGGCGAGTAGTCCTATAGAAAGGACCTATTGAAGGGAGAGGTAATTTTTTATAGAAATTTTTTGAGTTATATTGTTGATTATCCCTTCGTGCCAAATTTGAAATTATTCTATAACTGCGCCAGATCTGTATCTTTAGATGGAAACAAGATATTTCCATTATGATGGAAATAGCTTGTGGCCGAATATTTCATGAAAATCTTTATTGAGTACCTATTACTTGAGTAATTGATTTGATTCATTTTTTATATTACTATTATAATACGAGCAACAAATTTAAATTCTTTTACATACTGAAAAATACTTCAAATTTACTAATAGAAGAATGCAATCAAAATCTAAGAATAAACTTGTATATTGATTTTCGAAGTTTATTTCCAATGACGAGGGAATGATATAACGTTTATGTCAATAAATTTCTGGAACAGTTTTGAAAATATTTTACATGAAACAAAGAGGTCTTCAAGACCGCTAAATGATACACGGTATTGAATTTTTCATCGAAAAGTGGCTAGGGTTTCCTACTGAAACAATAGAGCAATTTTTTTGCCTCCAAACTGCATATAACAATTCTGGCTAGATTTCATGTTGAGTGGAGATTCAGATTTTTATTTTGAGGCACACCTTTCAGAAATGTTGAAGGTTCCGGTGTTGAGTTTCTTGTTTTTATATTCTGCAATTAATTTTTTTTTTCGTTTTATCATCAATTTTCCACAGTATGGGATGTAAAAATAAATCAATCTGTAACCCTTCGTTATACATGATTATAATGTGTATGGAATACGACGAAATATAGCATTCATTTGGATAAGTGAAAGCATTTATTTCCATCTCTCATTCTCTGGTACTCAACACAAATTTACGGTTTATTCCGCCAAGTGCCATCATTCGAACATCTATTTGAATTAAATATTTATGCCGATTGAAATTAACGATCATTACATTATTTATTTTATTATATTTATCGTTCACATTCGTCGCCTTTTCCTTAATTCTCCAAGGGAATCGCCAGTAAATCGTATTATCATTTATGGTATTACGTTTGTCAAAAACAAAATATTAACGAAAAAACATTCGTGGAAATACATAATATTCATGATATAACTTCTGTGAGAATACAGAATGTTAATGAAATTATATTTATCAGAATAAAGAACTATCATGAAATATTTTCTGTAAAAAAACGAATATTTTTAAAATTAAATTTGTCAAAGTACATAAAATTGATTGAACTACATTCGTGAAAATACAAAACAATAATAAAATTACATCTGTGAAAAGACAGAAAATTGCAATTGCCAAAATACAGAGAAGTGGTGAAACTACATTTGTGAAAACACTTAACATTCAAGGAATCAGATTTGTGTAAATACAGGAAATTTTGTAGAAATGCATTTCCACAGAATGTTTTTTCAAAATAAAAAAATCTGCGGTTATGTCATTTTTGACGAAAACACAAAAAGAGATGAAACTGGAATGGTAATTTCAGATTTTTGTTTATAGAAAATTCATAATTTTTATTATTCCACAGTGGTGGTTCACTCGAAAACGTATTCGGTTTTACATGATGCATTGATAAAATTCGGAGAATTCCCGCTTGAAAATTTACCACGAAAATCATTGGTTACATGTGACCAACATTTTCGTGGTAATTTTACAGAATCCCTCTTTTCTGTGGTTTGTTTTTTGTATAGACAATCACATCTTGTATATGAGTTTTCCCACATAGTTTGGTATAAAATCCGAACATAAGGCAATTTCGACACCGAAAAAGATTTCAAGTTATTGATTCAGGGATTGGATACATATATATTGGAACATGGATTCCAAGACTTTTCCAAGACCGTCCCGGAACTATTTATTATGGTCCTGGAAGTCTACATTAAACATAAAACTCTTTCAAGACCGTCCTGGAACTATACAAAAGTCTTGGAACTAGTCATTAGTTGGCAGAAGAAGTCTTGGAAATAAATGTTAGTCATATTTATCCCGATATATGTATATATATATATATATATATATATATATATATATATATATATATATATATATATATTTATATATATATATATATAGGGATTCAAACTGTATTGGGGTTGCAGTCAGATGATATAGAGAGATATGAGTCGAACCGAGTAGGACGTGCACTGATGTGCTGTGTTTGAATCTAAAAACTGATTGAAAGACGTCAAATTAAAAGTATATTTTTGGATCAAATCATCAAGGAATGTTGTGGAATCTGTTGAGTAAACTCTGAACTGAAATCTGTGTGTTATAAGCTTGTTAGTTTTGCTTTCTGTTTACTGTTAAAATGGAGAGAAGATCCCGAAAGAATTCGAGCAAGGGCGAGGACGAGATGCACACACAAATAAAGTCTTTAGTTACGACGTTATGTACTTCAGATGAGTTTATCGATAGACTGTCGAAAACAATAACAGAGAGAATTAGTAAGAAATACAAAGAAGATATTCAGAAGTTGAAGGATGGAAACAAACGTATTATAAAAAAACTTGAAGAACAAGATAAGGTTATAGAAAGTTTAGTGAGACAGGATGAAACTTTAGAAGTGCAATATTATTATCTATGGCCTGAAGGAATATGATGGAGCAAACTGTAATGAGTTCATGATGCAGATGTTCACAGAAAAAATGAAACTAAATATTAATGAAGAAAATATCGATTCGTGCTTCAGGATTGGGAAAAAAAAAAACAATAGGAGCAGGCCGATATTAATACAATTTTCTACCAGATATCACAAGGAAATGGTTTATTATAATAAAAAGTTGCTAAAAGGGACAAAATACGTCATCAGAGAGGACCTGACGCCTGGTAAAGCTACACTGTTGAAAGCTGCGTTGGCAAAAATAGCAAAGATGGGAAAGGTATGGACAAATCATAGCAACATATTTGTAAAGCGAAATAACTCTGATCACATCATGAAAATCGTGAAGGCTGAAGATATCGATAAACTTTAGCTATTGGTTGTAACAAATTATTCTTCTTTAATACAAATTATGCTCCTTTAATCATTGCTCTGTTTTTATTAACATTTGTATGTCAAGTGAATTGTAAACTTGAATTAATTTCGCAGCATTATCATCACGCGTGCAATTGGGTTATTCCTTGGTGCTTGTTTTTGCCAGGTGTATTTATATTATTAGAATTCTTTTTTTCTTCCTTATTATTACTTTTTCTAGTTACTTCTTGCTTTTGGGTGATCGTTGATTATTGTGAATGCATTCTTTGAAAATCGGCTTTGCTAATGCTACTACGTAATAACCACCGAGTCGAAGTTGCAGTACAGTTTTTGTCACTATGATGCTGCTTGGGATCAGTGGCACGTACGTGGTATCGCGGTTTCACGTCAACGATTGAGACGGTGATGATACAAAGTTATATTGATACCGTGATAATGATACAACCACACGCACGATTAAATTTGTATCGGTACTACGTATCATCATCATCATCATTACTACCCTCCATTCACGATGCTACACAAGTTATTTTGCAAAATGATTTTGACATCTTCTTAATATGCGAGTCCTGGTTAAAGAGTACCACTGACAATGATTTTATAAATATAAGGAACTATAACCTAAACAGAAATCGGAATGGTAGAGGATTATGTATATATTGTAAAAATAAAATTCACTCCGAGATAATCGTTAGTAGGCAGGATTGTACTTGGGAGCAGCTGTGGATAAAAGTCAACCTAAATAAAAAGTCATACGCAATAGGTATTGTTTACAAACCTCACGAGCAAAACACGAGTAGTTTTTTGGATGAGTTTGAAGATAGTCTTATCTCTATATACCCCACTATTGATAATGTTATTTGCATGGGTGATTTTAATCTGAATTTACTTGATTTTGAAAATTCAAACGTCAATAAGTTCAACTCAGTTTTAGAAACGCTGAATTTGCGTCGATTGGTTGATGAACCTACGAGAATCACGGAAACATCTGCAACCCTTCTAGATTATGTAATAGTCCCGGAAGGTTTTGAATGCGGAAAGGGTATCATGCAGCCGGTGATCTTTTGCAAATTCCAAACTGATTTTAATATACAGGCAGGGCCAAAATTTAAAACTTTCAGGAACTTTAAAAATTTTGACGAAGATAGTTTTCGTCACGATCTTCTTGATAGGCACGCCCCGATTGTAACTTCACGAGTTACAAAACCTAAAGCACCCTGGCTAACGTTTCCCATGAAAATGATGATGGCTGAGAGAGACAAAGCACTGAATAAATATAAGAGAACAAAATCAGCTGTTCATTTTCGATCATATAAAGACTTACGTAATTACACATTTCAATCAATTAAAAGAGAGAAAAGAGCATATTTCATGCAACAATTTAGTAAAACTGTCACACCAAATGATATGTGGAAGACTTTGCGATATAATAAATTCCTACCTCAAAAAAAAAATATTGACATACCTGATATGATAAGCGATCCAAATGATATTAATACATTTTTCATCGAGTCTATTCCCCAAACCAAACCATCTGATGAAATAATAAATTTTTATAAATTGAACATGCTTACTGACTCTGTGTTTACTTTTCATGAAATCAATGATTTATTTATCTACGAAGCAATTTGTAGTATAAAGACTAGGGCTGAGGGTTTTGATGGATTGGGCATTGATATGGTCAAATTATGCTGTCCACATATTATCCCCTACATAACGCATATAATACATTTTTATATAACCGGAAATGTATTTCCAAATGCATGGAGAAAGGCGATTGTGAGGGTTTTACCAAAAAAAAAGGCACCCACTGAATTCAAAGACCTGCGTGCAATTAGCATTTTGCCGGTGCTTTCAAAAATTTTGGAAAGAGCTCTAGAAACCCAAATCAAGGATTACCCATGCAATCAGTCCCTAATTCCCTCAATTCAATCAGGTTTTCGTAAATTTTACAGCTGCACCACTGCCTTACTTCACATTACTGACGATATCATAAAAGCTACAGATAAAGGACAGGTAACAGTGCTAGTGCTGTTAGATTTTAGTCGAGCTTTCGACACCATTAACTATGATTTACTAGTTGGCATGTTGAAATATATGGACTTTTCCAACAATGCTTGTGAATTGATAGAAAATTATTTCGAAAATCGAAAACAGCAGATATGTATGAATGGTGTCTGCTCGGATTATATGTCTCTGAGATCTGGAGTCCCACAAGGATCCATACTTGGTCCATTATTGTTCTCCATATACTCTTCCCATATTCTTACCAAAATCCAAAACTGCAATGTGCATCTCTACGCTGACGATACTCAGCTATACTATAGTTCCAAGTCTCAAGAACTAGAGAATGCATGTGCAGTTATAAATGAGGATTTAAGGAATTTTATCAGTTATGCCACTGCTTGCTTCTTAATGCAAAAAAATCTAGAGTCGTGCTGTTTGGAGGTAAATATTATAGACAAACCTTACCAGTGGATATTAATATTAATATAAATAATGAACAAATAGCGTTAGTTGATGAAACAAAAAATCTAGGCGTGGTAATGGATTCTGGCTTGAGGTTCGAAAAACATATCAAAATGTTGATACAGCGTGCTTATTCTAACATCAAGTTGATTTATGGAAACTGACATCTTTTCCCAATAAATATAAAAAAGATACTCTGTGAAACACTAGTTTTGTCGTTGTTTGATTACGCGGATGCTCTGTATGGACCTAATTTAACTGTACTATACAAAAACAAAATTCAGAAAGTTCAGAATTCATGTCTACGTCTGATTTTTGGAGTACGAAGACGGCAAAGAATTTCGCACAAAATAGGGGAAAGTAGATGGCTGAGTATGGAGAACAGGAGGAAGCTACATTTTGCTAATCTATGTCACAGCGTTATTGTCAATAAAAAACCTGCGTATCTTCATCGTAAAATTACTTATCGCACTGATATGAATGTCGAATTATGGACCTTAGACAACTATATTATTATTGTACTAACGTGAAATACCATTTCAGTGGAAATGAAGCAAAATCTAGGAACCATCAATACAACACACGTCACCATACGCAACTTACTTTTCCAACTGTACTGAAAAAATCTATATCTCAAAGGGCATACTCCTACTCTGCAGTTAAGTTTTATAATACACTACCAGACAACATGAAAAACATAACTTCGAGACCTATGTTCGAAAATAAATTGAAACTATTCCTCTTTGAAAAAGAACGACAATTTGTAATAAATCTACTTGAATGAATATCCTATGGCAAGCTGATACCAATCTTATGTAATTTCTATAATCGTTCCATTTGATGTATCTATATGTTTATGAATTTTCTATCCCTGTTTTTAAACAATTTTTATCTATATTATTATGAATTTGTTAAATAGCTTAGACATTAATTTTTCTTCTTTTTACACAATGTCACAGATAGGAAAATTTATTGATTATTTAGATAATTTCGGAAATTTTATTGTCTATTTAGATTGATTAATTATTCCCTACCTCTGTTATTTTTATTGCAAAACAAGTACAGCAGTACTTATCGCACCTCAACTTGTTCTTATCGTTTGTATGCAATTGAAATTCATACTTACCATGAATAAAGTTTTATTTTATTATTTATTTTATTATTATATACACAACATAAATATTAGAAATAGAGGATTATTGAGTGTTCCTTTCTTTGCGACAGAAATTTTCAGACGCTCGTTTAGTTACCGAGTATATAGTCTTTACAACTCAATCTCTTCAGAACTTAAAAGCTATAGTGTTGAAAAATTCAAAGATCATTTTAAAACTCATCTTTTGCATTGTCAGAAATAAATACTTTATTTCTGAAATTTCACATAAAATAACTTATGAAGTATTTAGATTTTGATGGAAGATACACTCTATTGATCCGGTTGAATTTTCAAGTTTTATTTACTTTCCGAACTGTCGATGCTCGTGTTTTGAGTGTACATAGGTGCGTAAACATATCTGTAGGAGTCATCGTGAATCATATGCGATGTGTACAACAATAATTAATTTTCTTTTTTCCTTTTCTACAACTCAATTCTGGAATGGATTATTTTTCGGTGAGGAATGCATTCGCAATAAGTAATTTCGCAATAAGTAACTAAAATTTCATATCAACATATCTCTGTTTTCGGGTTAAGTGGAAGAATATTTTTGATGGTGTCTAACACTTAACAAAAATAAGCTTCGCCCTTTATTTTCAATAATATCACTATTATTGTATATACTCACTTGAAAATAATAAAGACGATTATTATTATTATTATGTATATTCAATCTTCAGTCCTCAATGATTAAAAGAAAACTCTTTGTCATTTGTCAAGTTTTCGGAAGCAGTTTATTCCTTCATCAAGACATCTATAAAATGATCAAAGACATAATTAGAATTGTGTGCATGCTCAAAAGATGTATGTAAAACTTATCAACTTGAGGTTTGAAAAAATTATAAAACGGCAAAATTCCATAGAAACAGAAAAGTTAAAACACATCATTGCTTTAAAAACACATAATAAATATATATATATATATATATATATATATATATATATATATATATATATATATATATATATATATTTCTGTGATTTTCTTGGGTTTTGGTTCATTTGTGGGAATAAAACGTGGAGGCAAATTTGGTATTATTTCATATTGCAATTAATTATTTTATATAGAGATTATAACGTTTCGCTTAAGTACTTAAGCTTCATCAGATATTGTATCTAAAAAGGGTGAGAGGTGTTAGATCGTTTTCCTCGTGAAAAAAGATTATGTGTTATTACCTGTCAGCACAAATTCGGTTGGTTTAGGTTAGATGTTTTTGGACCCACATAGATTCTAGAATGGTGAGTTTCTTTCTTTGGTTCATTCATTCTTGAATAGTATTGCTTTTACTGTGGTTGAGTAATGAAAATATAAAACTATTTTTTCGTTTGTCATCAGATAGTTTGAAATCTTTCTGTTTCGATATTCAATATGGGTACAACGTTTGACATTGGAAACAATGACGTGTCTGTCA
This sequence comes from Gonioctena quinquepunctata, assembly GCA_018342105.1. Lineage (NCBI taxonomy): Eukaryota > Metazoa > Arthropoda > Insecta > Coleoptera > Chrysomelidae > Gonioctena > Gonioctena quinquepunctata. The sequence continues at coordinate 134,700 of JAFIRS010003080.1, read as the reverse complement.
AGATGGTTTTATGAATTTCGTAGTTTAGTATTGCCATCTATCTTCCATATTGGAACTAAATTCATAGTGTATTATGATGAGTGTATATTCTGTTAGAAGTTCTATCTGGTGGTGTTGTTTTTTGTTTTATAGTATGCAATTTGAATACCAACATCACGGTATATCATGGTACGCTAGATGTAGATAATATATAGTAGCAATTTTTTTTGTATAGATAGAACATACGGAATGATGGTATGTGAACAAAGATGTGGTGAAATGATAGTTCTTGTAATTTGTTGAAATAGAATGCCCAGACTATTCAGTGAAGAGCGGTGTGGAGTTCTTTGGACCGCTTTGATAGTTTCAAATTTTTTATGTTTTTAGCAAAGTTTTAGAAATTGTAAATTCAAATGGACGCCAGAATTTTTATTTGAACTAGGACAAAAATTCAAAACCTTATTCAATAATGATTGTACATCAATCAACCTTCCTTCTGTAAATAACTTCAACAATAAAACAAATACCAACTTATAACAATCTATTTACAAAAATTTACAAGATTCTTCCCTTGTGAAGAATTATTTAACGTTCACACAAAAATTATTCCAATGTAGAAAGTTAATATTGTTTTCTTTTGCTGAACTGTCGGTTTTTTCGTTGACGATATACCTTGATGGTATTTTTCCTTGTCTAGCACTTAGCTAAACTACACGAAGTGAATTGGCTCACAATCAGGGGGTACTTATGACTGCTGGGCTATCGATCAGGTTAACACGAACATCAGCTTTTGGTCCAACAAGTGTGTTCTCAGCAATTTAACATGAAATAATATTGTTTGTGTCAGAGTTTGATATACAGAAGATTAAATTTCTTGATACTTGGAATCTTTACAATACACTCCTCAACTCATTGTTGTTACAGTTGAGTGTAATCTCATCAAGAGATTATTACTAGAATTAATTGAGTATACAAATGAATAATATCCAATACTGAAATTGAAGAACTATTGTTAATAATTCTTATGAATTAACAAAAATCGATCTTTGCTTAATATATGGAAGAGATGATTTTTCCTCTGATCATAAGCAGCTAAGATATTTCGTTATCAACAATTAAAATTCAGAATTTGAGACAATCAAGTTTGTTGAATTTGATTCACGAAAATGACTTCAATTTCAGAGATATTCAAGAAACGTATATGAGAACAAATGTTTGACCTGCTGTCAAATACTTCTTCAGAAAGGTTTCTGAAAATTCAAAGAAAATTCCAAATTCCAAGTATCACATTTATACATAAAATATATATATTAAATCACTTCAACCACATCAAAACCACAGCTTGGTGATTATCGTTACCAAATATGGAACCATACCAAAGACATATATAAAAACTCATAAAAATATATACATGTGGGATTCGTAATCCTGACAGAATCCTTCAAAAATATATAGTGAACGACACTGCTATCATTGGTCAGATTGACCTAAATAAACCAAATTACTGTTTTCATTACCAAAAAAACCTTATTTTCCCTTAAAATTTTCGTTCAATGAAAATTATTTGAATGTGACATAATTGATGTATCTACGATCCAAACATTAGTTCTCACTCACCCTTCTTGATATCACTATTCACTGATTTGAATTCGTATTCGCGGAGAAAGGAAAATGCTCTGGATTCAATAAATTATTTCAACGTGGCATAAACTACTGTTTAATGGCCGACGAGCTTCAAGAAAACAAGTATCTTAATTGCCAAAAGATCAGAAGAGACGAGGGCCGAGAATGTCACATGCATCGTCTTAAGTATCCTCGTACTGTCAGATCATTTGCGACAGCTCTTCTTCTCTTAGCCGTAATGATTGTTCCATTACCGACGGTTAGATGTCGCTAAGATTTTCAATAGGTAATGTAGTGATCTCGATCATAGAGCATATAAATAAGAAATGTAACAGATATATCGTTATAGTGGAAGGGAGAGTAGATCGACGTTGGAATTTAATTTAGATGATTTTGTGGTAAATTTTACTTAGTCCCTTGATATCCGTTTTATCATTTGAAGCATTTTGGTTCCGTTTTATGTGGATCATTTCTAGAAATTATCTTCTTTGGGTGTTTCTCTCTGTGGTGAGGATTTTTGTGTCGTTACAGTTGAAATCATGTTAGTAAATTTTTTATGTTTGTTTAGTGCTGTTGATGCACTTGTATACTTATGTCCATTTATTCTACTTTCAAGGTTACGTGACGTTTGGCCGATATACATATATACCTTTACAATTCTCAATAACCCACAATGTCTTCCTTTTCATGCCTCTCCCTCCTATCCTAATTGCATGCTTGGTGTGGAAATCAAATAAACAGGATCCTCGGTTGATAGATACTAGATGCCAGGGAATACTCTCTTGGTACCATAAGGCAATAGAGAAAACCTGAGGTGTACAGGGACCACCCCTTACTTTTCCACGACTTTTCCGTCAGTATTTTTATCGACATCAGTACTGTGCCTAATCTATATTTACATTGGCATATTTAACTTGTCGAAATATCCCTCACACCATATAAAGGGATAGAAAGAAGCTTTGGGGTTTTCCTACTGTAATTTTTCTTCTTTCGTGTCATTTCTCAATGTTATTTGGTTGAAAAAAGTTTATCAGTATTCATATCATAATATTAATTTCCTCCTGTTATTCATGATTTCATATACATTTGTATCTCCAAGTTACCTGGATCAACGTCTACATGTAGGTATCCTCATCGAATAATTATTTATATTCAATAAGGAATTAATGAAAATTTTCCACGTTTATGACTATTTTCCTTTACCCCCACTTATTTGCGTCCCGAATTAATTGTGCCTTATCTTTTGATTGGTGCATGAAATCATTTGAAAACGATGTAAGCGAATCTTAGCCAATCAAATTAAATTTACTCAAGTCCCAAAATATTATTGAATCTCTAAACTGAAATTCGATATTTCTCAACTAGAAGTGAAATTCAATAAAACATAACAATTAATTCCCTCCGAACAAAGTTCAACAACACTAGGTATGTGACGAAACGGCCCAACCCTTCCGCACTCGTTCCTATTACCCATATTTAGGCACTATATTCCAAGTTGCCGTAGTGCACCTTACTATTCCTGCTCAATTCGACATTCCCTGCACGACGACCTTTCGGCCGGAATTCATTCTGCGATTAGGTGCCTCCGTCCGGTCAGGCACCCCTGTCTAGAGATCTATCTATAAATAAACTTTGGATCTCAATTAGACAGAAAAAATACTCAAGTTGGAACATCCTGTATGATAAAATCTAAGCAGAAGGAAACATGAGAGTGAACTGTCAAAACATTTCGATGGAATGTGATTAGAAATAAAAAGAGTGAGTACAAAAAAATTTAAATAAATTTATAAAGAAAATGTCAAAGATAAATTTTATATATTATATATATATATATATATATATATATATATATATATATATATATATATATATATATATATATAATAGAATTGATTAGAATTGAAAAAAGTCCCTAGATAGTGAGCAACGAACCTGAATTGTGTAAGATTGAACAAAAAGTGATGGTTGCCAGAAAAAAAAAATAACAAGCTGAGAGAGAAGAAAATAATTTTTTTAAAAGAAGCCGTACAAAAATTTGATCAGAATGAAATGTGGAAATACTATAAGGAAGTAAGCAAATCAACCAAAATACTATATAAAACATTCAGAGACAAACAAGCGTAGAATTAACAAAGAAGAAACCACTCACCTTTCGAAATATAGACGAAGTCCTATGTGTGACTCTGCTACAACAAGGGGGCCTTTCATAGAGGGGCTACAAACGAAAAACACTTCCAGGATTTCGAAATTAGTCGTTATTTATACTTATGAATTGAATATAACCAAGAACTCATATTCATCAGTTATTTATTTGCGCATGAGCAAGAATTATTATTTCACTATTTATTGAATTAAGTTAGATAACGCAGATTAGGTCGTATTCAAGGATTTATTTGAATAAAAAGAAATATCATTTGACCATTTTCTGCATTCATTAATTATCTATTTGATCACATAACAGTACATTCCACAATGACTTCAAGCAGAGCAACGAGGTGGCACCACTGAATCCCCACTTGAGAGAGGCGATCTCATGTCTCCATAGGCGTACCGATAGAGCTGGGAAAAGTAAAGAAAAAGTAAAAGAGTATTTGAAAAAGAATAAGCATACATAGCCGGATATTTATTACTGTTATGATGGGTATTTACTTTTCGAAATCAATCAAGCTTATCATAACAAATATTTATTATGATGACCAGTTGTTATATACAGTATCGGAAAGAATATATCTTGGGTATTGTGGTTTGATGAGAGCGTAAAGAATAGCTTGCTGAATATTGGGAGAGCATTACAATTTCTCCTCGAATAGCTCGAAGAGGGGATATCGAATTGTCGTTCGACGACAGTACACAGAGGCAGGTTAATCACATAATCACATCATACCAGCAGCCGTCGGGAAAATGTGCTCGCGGTAATCAATAAGAAATACTTACGATAATTTCAGATCAGATATGTGAACAAATTAAACAGAATCATTTATTCAATTTAATATGTCGGACGACAGGTAGTTTACATCTTTGTTGCCGTTGTGGCCGCGAAAATGAAAGAAAATTTGTTTGTTTCAAACGGTAATTGAACTTTCTTTTGTTTTCGCAACCTCTGCCCGGCACAGAATGAGTCGCTGTCTAGCGTTGCTACGATGCTCTGTAACTGGCATAGTAACGTAGTCAGTTGAAGAGTCGAATGGGGTAACAGGAGGAGAGCAGCATTGCATCTCACTTGATTATGTGGTATTATAATATTATTGCGTTCCTTGTTACTCTTCTAGATTTCTGTCTATACCAAGATATATTCTTTCCGATACTGTATAGATATATATATATATATATATATATATATATATAAATATATAAAAATAGCAATAAAAATCATAATAACTAATAGGCCCATCATAATAATATATATTTATATAGAAAAAAAAGGTGGTTTTTCAGGTGTTTGCGGTCTGTGACTGATGAAACTCATTGATTTTTTGAAATTCTCAATATTTCGTTGGAATTGATCAACTTCATCAGGAAAGTAAATGAACAATGGACATATTTCCAAAAATTATATGAACAATTACCAGAATACTTACAAAACATAGTCAGTCACGAAAAAAATTGAAATGTGAATACATTGTCGACGTGTTAGCCAGAACCAGACTAGGATTGCAGAATACATTGATATATTTATAAAGAAGGGAGAAAAAACTAGAGATAAAAACAAAAAACAATGATATTTTTCTTCCTTTTGCATCGTGAGGTGAAGTAGATCTTGAATATATACAGGTACAGGGTGTTCGTAACAACTCAGAAGACGATGGAAAAATAACAATCAATACCAAACAAGAAGAAAATCAAAAAGGAGGAAGACATGAAAAAACATTTTAATCATACGTCTAAATTCATTGCAAAATATTGCAGTACATATTGCTTAGTTGTCTTGTATCAGATTTTTAATTGACCGTTGCATTCTCGTTTTTATTGATATTGTACATCTCACGGAAAAATCTGCTTATGTAGTTATATTCGTGTGCTAGTATTTTTTAACATTCTCATAATCGAATTGGTGACCGGTTCTTTTATAGTGTTCAACCACCGCGCATGAGTTTCACGCATGACAGTCACTCTTATGTTGGATTATACATTGTTTTAACCACTGTAATGTTTATCCAACGAAACATCTTGGTCGATCCATAATATTCCTTCTTTGGGTGATTATTATCAACAAATATGGAACCATACCAAAGATATATAAAAACTCATGGAAAATATATATATATATATATATTTATATATATATATTTTCTCCCAACTAAATCATACCAATACAGCGTAAGTGATATCATATATTTGTGAAACCCTCATTAAATCTCAATAGAACCTTGTCAGGACAAGCAATCCAACCTGATAAGACCGAACACCGATATTTCAATTCAATCAGACATACTACATGTGGGATTCATAATTCTAACAGAATTCTTCAAAAATATATATTGAACGACACTGCTATTTTTAGTCGGATTGATCTGAATAGATCTAATTACTGTTTTCTTAAACAAAATGTGTAGATAACTTCAGATATTTCCTCTGTGAAGAATTATCTGACGTTCTCTTAAAAATTATTTGAATGTGATATATTTAAAATATCTTTGGTCCAAACATCATTCCCAATACGTACCTCCTTGACATCACTCACAATTCACTGATTCGAAATCATATTCGTGGAGAAAGGAAAATGCTCTTTTCAATAAATTATTTCACCATGACATAATTAATGGCCGACGAGCTTCAGAAAACAATATATCTTAATTGCCGAAAGATCAGAAAAAGGGCGAGAATCCCATGCACATCGCCTTAAATATCATCGTACTGTCAGATCCCCTTGCGACAGTTCTTCTTCTGTAGCCGTAATGATTGTTCCATTACCCACGGTTAGATGTCGCTAAGATTTTCAATAGGGAAGTGAATGAGCATATCAATAAGAAATGTAACAGATTTTCAATAGGGAAGTGAATGAGCATATCAATAAGAAATGTAACAGATATATCGTCACAACTTAGAGATAATGAACAATACAAAACATCGGGGATAAGATGGTATAGCAAAACAGATATGTTAACATATCATATTAGTAATCCTCCAATTTCCAATACAACAAAACGTTCCATTTTATCAGAAGTTGCAGAAATATTCAACCCTTTAGGTTGTTTGGGTCCTTGTGTGATCATCGCCGAAATCATAATACAAAAATTCTTGTTATTGAAGACAGGATGGGATGATATCAAACCTTCAGATCTAGAGAAAGATTCGAAACATTTCAGAAATGAGTTCCCAGGTCTCAATGAGGTGCAAATTGAACGACATGCCATTTGTCCTAACTTCGTACATATTGAAGCTCACTGTTTTTGTGATGCCTCACAAACAGCATACTGATATGCCCGGACTACGGGGTGTTATGAATTAATACACCACACCTGTAATACCAGACTTCATTCGTTAGATTGCGAAAAACAGTATCGAGAGCATCGACTATCTGAAGACGGTCGAACCGAAACTATGTCTCTGGAGCGGCTACAGGACAAATTTTATTTGTCTCAAAAACTGGAGCTTTGGGTTGTTCATTCAGGAAGTACGTACCTTTCGGAAGGATTCGAAAATTATTCATAGAAAAATAAGAATGCACTCATAAATTGTTAAGAATGTACATATATATTTAGTAAAAGTTGACACAATTATTTCATTTGTTCTATAGACGAGTAATATGAAACAATATTCCTAGAAACAAATAGATGGTAGTTCATTGACAGTTAATTTTACAGTTGGCTACAAAATCGAAATAGATCTACTAAAAACAATCTTGACATCACTTGCCACAACCGGCAGAAATAATTATCTTTGAAATCTTTGTTAACGTGAAAATTATGGAGATACAGTAGAGACTCATTAGAATTATACAAATTCAATTTGCCACACTAATTTGCAGAAAAATACTTATTGACTCACCAGGTTTCAAACTATTCACTTGAGTAGATTGTTAAACGACAATTAGTTTTAATTTTAATATTGGGTTGATTTACTCTCGCGGCAATTGTTTATTTTATTTTATTCGCCCGGTATATTAGGGTAGCGTATATGGATACGGTTTACTATGAGGTCACGAACTATCGAATTGAGGTTTTTCCGTTGACTTTCGCGTTCTTGTAGCGGTGATAAAAAGTAGGTAAATTTTGGAAAAATGCTGGGTTTTTCGTGCCTTCACTTGGAGCGATCATTACTTGGTATAAATGGATTTGAATCTACTTGTTCTTAACGTTTTCTTCAGTTCACTACTTGACGCTTATACTTGTACACTTCTCATCGGAATTTTCACGATACTGTGATTCGACGGACTTCTCAACCTCACTTTTGAGAGGAACATATTACCGGAGTAACGACTATGATATGACTGGCTTTGCTACTGTTCTAAGACTGACCTTTGATGGCTCGCGCTTCCTGCTTCTATACTATTCAACCCTACCCATGAGCTTTCACGGAGTAACGATTCCCACACTCGTTATCTCTAACTTGTCCGCAGCTCAATAATCAATAGTTTTGTTTTTGTCATCAAAAATATATAAAACATAATTTTATGCCTTTTCGAGGAAGAGTTATATTTAATGGGCTGTCATACTCGGTGAGTTTATAGCGCGTTATGTCGGCACAATTACATTAAAACCATTCCATGATATCCCCCATATCGCGAGGCGATGTCAACAAATTGGAATTATCACTCTTGTTTACCATCGTTAATTTTTCCTAGATGAGTTATTCATGACTCCGGTGTACAAGGATTATTTCTTGATAGTGATTTTTAAGTGCATTCAATTGTCTTCCAATAACGACGTATGGTTTAACGAGCGTATGCTTATCAGCTCTTTCGTGCGGAGGAATTCTGCTTCTATTATCTCTCCTAGTGAATTGGTTTTTCTCGCTATCAAGTTCATATTAGAGAATATTGTCTTGTTTTTTCAGACATGAGAGTTTTTCTGTAATTACGGGGCTTAACAATACGCAGCATGTATATATTTATGGATAACTGACCACCACGACAATGTCCATGTACAACTTTTATGCGCGAAAACAAAGGTTGCTCCATTAAAATCAAAGTTAACAACACCGAAATTAGAATTATGCAGTGCTTTATTACTGACTTGTCTTCTAAAAAAAGTCAGAGATTCTCTGACTATCGATATGCCATATTTTTTGTGGTCTGATTCACAAGTAGCGCTATGTTGGATACCATCACTACTGGTAGCATTTGTTCAAAATAGACCGTCGGAAATTCAATGCTTATGCTGTATGGGGTCGGCTTTAGAATAGCCCCAAGGTAAATCCTGCCTGTCGTAAGAGGCGATTAAAAGGATAACCGTAGGTGGAAGATGGTCTCATCGCCCGGTGAAATACCACCATATCGACTTTGTGTGCTGTGAAATGGATCATTCCATGTTTCAGTGTTCGGTCGATACTTTCCGGACTCCCTCTTTCCTTTTCCCCAATTCCTCCTTTATTTTCAGGTGCATCCTAATAGTAATAATGATGAAGTCTCCTAGAGTAAAACACTCCGGAAGTAAAATACCTCTCCATTCGGATTTCCGGGCGAGAGGTACTCGAGGGGACTCAACATTAAAGATTAATTTTTGCAACATCCGTGGACTCAACAAGAACATCAATGACGTCCACCATCACCTACAGACGAAAAAACCGGATATTCTGGCTCTAACAGAAACACAAGTAAACTCGACCACCAGCAAGGTCCATATGCTTTGTCCTGGTTACGAACTCCATTCTCGATTCAGGTTCAAAGGTGGAGTCTGCCTTTACGCTAAGGCTAACCTTCCATGCCAGCGTGAAGAGAGTTTGGAACCGAAAGACTTTGATGTGATGTGGTTTAAGCTATCTGATACCAAAGTGACTAAGTTCCTCTGCTGCCTTTACCTATCACCTAATGAACCTTCATATAACAACCTCTTTGAGTTTTTATCACTCAAACTGGACTACATTTAAGAGAACCATCCAACAGCTGAAACCATAATCATGGGGGACTTTAATGTACATAACGCTGCCTGGCTCAAATTCTCTAACAAAACAGATGATGCAGGTCGTCAAGCTGAGGCCTTCGCCATCACTCATGGTCTAGAACAACTGGTCGAGCTACCAACCCGCATCCCTGATGTCAACAACCAGTCTGCCAATACACTAGATCTTTTCCTCACCACCAATCCTGACCCGTATAGAATAGAAGTTTGTGCCCCACTTGGAAACTCTGATCACACCCTCATCTCCACAACATGCTCTTTCCATTTACCATCGATCAGCACAATACCACCCCGTCTCATGTGGCATTACAATTCGGCCGACTGGGAAGGTCTTCGTATGTTTTTCTCAGCGTTTCCATGGAAGAGAGTTTGTTTTTCTTCAGTAGATCCAACACGATGTGCTGAGACAATTTCTGAAATCATCATGTTGGGGATGCAAACTTACATACCGAATACCGAAAGGAGAACATCATTCGATACGACCTGGTTTAACAGAAACTGCTCTAGAGCTGTGGCTTCCAAACAGGCAGCATACCATCGATGGCAAAAAAATCCGGGACCTGAGACGAGAGCAGCATATGTTGAGGCTAGAGGCATATGCAAAGAGACAATAGAATGTTCAAAAGATGCTCATAATGCCAAAATAAGATCAAAACTTGTTGAATGTCCCAACGGATCCCGTTCATTTTGGTCTTTCGTAAAGCTGTGGGAAGAAACTTCACTTCCAGCTCTTTTCCTCCCCTAACCAAAGAAGATGGAACACTAGCAACGACTGCCCAGGAAAAAGCCAATATCTTTGCGCACCTATTTGCTGGAAATTCCACTCTGGATTCTTCGGGAAAACAACCCCCGAACATTAAACCTATTGACAGTCACATGCCCGAGATCACCTTTCGCCAACGTACTATTAGAAAGATTTTGCTGGGTCTCAACACCAACAAAGCCTGTGGATCTGACGGAATCCCGCCGATTGTTCTCAAGAAATGTGCCCCCGAACTAACACCTGTTCTTTGCAAGTTGTTCAACCACTCTTACAATTTGGGAGTATTTCCGTCCAATTGGAAAATTGCAAGAGTACAGCCAGTCCCTAAAAAAGGCAAAAAGACCCTACCTAGCAACTACAGACCTATCGCACTGCTATCTATTATTTCAAAGGTCATGGAAAAAGCCATCAACATCGAGCTCATGAAATATCTGGAAGACTCAGGAATTATCAATGATAGGCAATATGGCTTCCGCCATCAGAGATCAACTGGTGACCTGCTCGCATACGTCTCACATATATGGCAGCTATCTATTGAAAAGTATGGAGGAACTTTAGCTGTGGCATTAGATATCTTCAAGGCGTTCGATCGAGTTTGGCACCAGGGACTCCTCGCCAAGCTTCCATCTTATGGCTTGCCCCCTCAGCTATGTTCTCTGCTTGCTAGTTTTCTCTCAAACAGGTCTCTCCATGTAGTGGTCGATGGAGTTTCATCTGACACTCTACTCATAAATGCTGGTGTTCCGCAAGGATCCATTCTAGCACCAACACTATTTTTACTTCACATCAACGACCTGTTGAAAGCAACTTCATGTCCAGTACACAGCTTTGCCGATGATAGTACCCTCCATACCGCTTTCTCTTCCAGGGCCCCTATATCAGCCCGTGAAACCAGAAATGAACGAGGAAGAAATGTTAACAATATGAATATGGACTTAGCAACAATTCTCGAATGGGGATCCAATAACTTGGTAGAATTCAATGCAAACAAAACACAAGCATGTCTTTTCTCTAGAAAAGCCGATCTCACTGTGCCTAACATAACTTTGTCAGGAGTAACCATACCACTGAAGTCATCCATATCGATGCTTGGTATTACTATCAGCAATAACCTTTCCTGGGAAAATCACGTGAGGTCCATTGCCAAAAGTGCATCCCAAAAACTTGATTTTTTGTTTCGTGACAAGAGCTATTTCACCTCCAGTCAGCTGCTTATGATCTATAAGGCACAGATCCGACCTGTCCTGGAATACTGTTTCCATATTTGGAGTGCGGCACCTAAACATATCCTGAAGCTATTGGATTCTGTCCAAAAAAGGGCAATTCGTCTCGTCGGTGATGCCTCGCTCACAAACTCGCTCACTTGTCTGGAACACCGTAGAAAAGTTGGCGATTTGTCTCTATTTTATAGATATTTTCATGGGCGATGCTCTTCTGAAATATCAACAATCGTTCCTCCTTTGGCAGTCTCTTCGAGATTAACCCGTCAAGTTCAGTCTTCACACCCCTTCGTGGTCACTTTGGAGACCTACAGAACATCACTCTCCAAAGACTCATTCATCCAACGAACTGCGAGGCGTTGGAACTCATTGCCTGGGGAGGTGTTCCCCGAGGCATATAACCTCCAGAAATTCAAGAAGAACACCTACTCCTACCTTCTTTCCCTTGGTTCCCACGATGTTCTCTGAACATTACAGGATATCCCTTTTCGTGGGAACCAGAACATATAAAAAAAAAACTCTGATATGTGGTATTATATCAACACAAAAGATAACCCAACGGATTTAGCTTCCCAGGGAGTTTTTCAAAAAAAAAATATTTCTAATCAATTATGGTGGCATGGTCCAAATTGGTTGCCCCTAGACAGATCGAAGTGGCCGCTTTCATCACTTCATAGACCATTTGAGCAAATAATTGATCGTAAGAGGCAAGCATTTGTTTCGACTTGTTCACAAAAATTTGAAAATACTTTAGCTTATTGTTTACATTTCATTTCTAATTGTCAACTTCCAAAGGATAAGCGATTATCAGGTGTATTAACTGTTGAAGAATTGGCAAACAATTTAAAAAAAACAGTTCAAATTGCCCAAAATGAATCCTTCATGGAAGAAATAGGTCTGTTGAAAGATGATAAAAATGTCAATTCAAAACATAGATTATTACGACTTTTTCCTTTTTTGGATTCGGAAGGACTTCTGAGGGTGGGAGGTTGTTTGAGTGTTTGAGGTATCCTTCGCTCAACTCCTATGTAAAACATCTAATACTTCTAGCCAAAGATCATATATTGACTAAATTGATTTTCGAAGAAGAGGATAGGAAGGGGCGTGGAAGTAAGGCAGTGAAAGGATATGTATGTGTGCCTTTGTTTTTCTAGTAAAGCAGTTCATCTTGAACTAGTGACAGATCTAACAATCGACAGTTTTATCGCTGCGTTGCGGCGTTTTACTTCAAGGCGTGGTAAACCCAGCCATATTTATTCCGATAACGGTACAAATTTTGTGGGGGCTGCAAAGGAACTGAAATTATTGAGTGAATTATTTTCAAGATCAAGTAATGAAATAGAGCAATCGTGTGCCAATGGAAGCATCGTTCGGCATTTTATACCTCCCAATTCACCCCATTTTGGAGGCCTATGGGAATCAGTGGTAGAATGTGCAAAACACCATCTTTTGAGGGTCATTGGGAAGACAAAATCAACTTATGAAGAGTTCAATACCATATTAGTGCAGGTAGAAGCTACTTCAAACTCCCGTCCTTTGTATCCACTTTCCTCTGACCCAAATGATATCCAACCCCTTTGTCCAGCTCACTTTCTGATTGGAAGGCCATAAGTGACAGCACCTGATGCAAATGTACTAGACATTACAACAAGCAAATTGTCTAGATACCAATTGATGCAGCAAATTCAACAGAATTTTTGGCGTCGATGGTCACGCGATTACTCATCCCACTTACAACAGGAGAATAAATGGGCTCAGACTTCCAAATCAGTTACCAAGGGCACACTTATTCTGGTAAAACAGGATAACCTACCACCGAGAAAATGGCTTCTTGGCAGAATTATCAAAGTATACCCAGCAGATGATGGCGTTATTCGAGTTGTATCAATAAAAACACACAACGGAATCCTCAAGCGAGCAGTTTCCAGACTCTGTCCACTCCACTACCAGAGCAAGTGAATCACAACAATAAATAATTTTCAGCCTGTATATTCGAATCATGTTTTATATTCATCAGTGTTAATGTTGAACAATCGCATGCAACCGTTCAAGGTGGGAGTATGTTAAATACCTCTCTGGAATATTCGTTTATGGAGAGAAGGCGAGGAGGGGAAGAGCATGACATGACAGAAGATAATTGACTTTTTTGACATATTCCAATTTTATAAGATTACGATAATAAATCACATCCAAAAACCAGAGATTGATTACATACAGTCCATTTTATCGAATTAGAAATTTATACAACTTTTTTCTCATTTTTCTTCAACTCACTAAGGAATCCTAGACATCTTGAGTACTATTGATGTTTCGGAAGAAATTAATGTCTCTCAAATCATCAAGAAGACCTTTCAGATCTGTAATTTTTTTATTACTCCTGCGAAGTTTGCAGTGGATATATTTGTTGGTCTTTCTGTATTCCTGTATGACTAACTGGGAGATTTTCCAGAATTTATGGCGTTTTCTTGGACTTTCAAGATTACATTTTTCGAAATCTCCCACATATACAGGGAATATAAAGAATGAGGAAATATTTAGGTATAATAAGAAATTTTAAATTAATTTGTTTGAAAATATGAACAGGATGTTCATAAAATCAGATGTGGAGTCATCTGCGACTGAAAGATGAACTTCAGTCGTTCAAGATAACCTCTTGTGGGGTATTCATGTTGAAAAGGGAAACATTCTCAATTGAATATTCATTCTCTGCCACATTCACGTACTTTGTTGAAATAGTACAATTCAGTAGATAGCTCACCGGGATATACCGCGGAGACTATGAAAGCTGTCAAACATTCTCTATTGAATATTGAATGGAAATATTTTTTTGTGAATTGAAAAATCCACGATAAAAATGAAGTTATTTTTTGTGAATGTCTTACAGAAAACAACTACTTTCCCGGCTAAAGCCACGCTGGACATTTAACTACATCTGATAGATATTCTGAACTGAGAATGTTTCTCTTTTCAACATGAAATTTTAAATTGTTGTTCATTTACCTTTTCCTAATATATATCCTAGATATCTTTCAGAATCTTCAGCAGGAGTACGAACGGGTGATGAGGGAAGAATATCTGATCACATTGAATTGATGTTAGTATCAAATGTTAGAAAGTGAAGTTTGAAAGAATCGGAAAGGTATAAAAATATAAATGTAATTTGAAAGAAATGTTTCAGGTGACAGTGAACTCACCTTCAGTGGCATTTCTAATGAATGTTCTTCTTGATTTTCTTTTCTTGGGAAGACATTTCGGAAAATCTAATACCAATGGGGTTGCTTCCTGCTTCAAAACTTTCATCTCAGAGGGGTTAATTCAGTAGTCCGCTGCTTTGAATTGGTTACTACAAATTACCGCTGTGGCAGAGGGTTTGTCGTATTTTTTCCAAATGGGTAAAGCTCACTTTTTTCTCATAAGTTCATGCTTCGGAAACCTGTGAAAATATGTTGAAAAAAATCCACAAATCACTACCTACACTCCATGCTTACTTACCTATGAAATTTCACATCCAGCTCTTTTTTGTATCTAACTACACAATTGTAAGCTGCTCACGAATAACGCATATTTAAGAATGTTTATAACTTGTCCAGCAGTTCAGAAACACTGTATAAATTTATAAAAAACTTGCGAAACACCACACGAAAACAGAAATAAACAATATGTTTTACCTGAACTCATTCTGTCGTTTTTCACAGGTACTCTGATATCGATGCTCTCTTTCTCACAACCAGTCTATATTTTATTATATGTCTATGGCGCCATCGCACAGTGGTACCGATATTCAATCTTACTAGACAAAAGTGAAAAAATTAAAGAGCGCAAATAACATAAATACTTTAGCAATATAATCATTAATGATTGCTTATCTCATGGGCTATAATAAATTTTGGATATTCAATCAAACTCTCCCTAACAACAGGGTGTCAAATTACCTTTTGAGAATTATGTTTTGCTCGCATTGTTATCGGTGGAAGTTCAAGGCGGGAGTCCAACTGTTATAACCAAATATTGTTGTTTCTGACCAGGTGAAATTTAGTTGGCACTCCACTTCACGAACTCTTCTTCATCTCCATGACATTTGAATTATTTATAAGCTCTCAATCTGATTTTTATGGGCGAATTATTGTTCCTTGTCGAGTTTTGTTCGAGTTTACGCATGTTTATGGAAATATTTAACTAGCATTAAAAAAGGCCGTCGAAGTACATCGAAATATTATACTTGACAGGTGAGTTGGCTATCTTGGAATACATTAACAGAATTTCATGGCCTAGATTTACCAACTTTTGTATTTAATACCTTTTCAGTAATAATGATCGAAATCAAAAGAAGAGATATCTTCAACGTTTGTCACAGTGAGTTAAATATTCCTAAAAGACTAGAGTGTATACGACAATATATTATGAACAGAAATGCTATAGAAGACAGTGATGTACTCATTAGTGCACAAGTACATGAAAAATATACAAAACTTTGCAGCAAAATCAAAGAAGCATTGAAAAAATTTCATTTCATTTTGATGGTCATATAATTATTACAGACAGCACCCAAAGAAGGAATATTATGGATCGACCAAGATGTTATGTTGGATAAATATTACAGTGGTTAAAACAATGTATAATCCAACATAAGAGTGACTGTCATGCGTGAAACTCATGCGCGGTGGTTGAACACTATAAAAGAACCGGTCACCAATTCGATTATGAGAATGTTAAAAAATACTAGCACACGAATATAACTACAAAAGCAGATTTTTCCGTGAGATGTACCATATCAATGAAAACGAGAATGCAACGGTCAATTATAAATCTGATACAAGACAACTAAGCAACATGTACTGCAATATTTTGCAATGAATTTAGACGTATGATTAAAATGTTTTTTCATGTCTCCCCCCTTTTTGATTTTCTTCTTGTTTGGTATTGATTGTTATTTTTCCATCGCCTTCTGAGTTGTTACGAACACCCTGTACCTGTATATATTCAAGATCTACTTCACCTCACGATGTAAAAGGAAGAAAAATATCATTGTTTTTTGTTTTTATCTGTAGTTTTTTCTCCCTTCTTTATAAATATATCAATGTATTCTGCAATCCTAGTCTGGTTCTGGCTAACACGTCGACAATGTATTCACATTTCAAATTTTTTTCGTGACTGACTATGTTTTGTAAGTATTCTGGTAATTGTTCATATAATTTTTGGGAATATGTCCATTGTTCATTTACTTTCCTGATGGAGTTGATAAATTCCAACGAAATATTGAGAATTTTACAAAATCAATGAGTTTCATCAGTCACACACCGCAAACACCTGAAAAACCACCTTTTTTTCTATATAAATATATATTATTATGATGGGCCTATTAGTTATTATGATTGTTATTGCTATTTTTATATATACAGGGTGTAACTGAATAAGTGTAAAACATTTAAGGAGGTGATTCCTCATCGAAAAAAAGATAGGATCTTTCATATAAAGAAACTTCATTGGAGCATCCCTTGTTAAGATACAGCCCCTTAAAGGGGGTACATAAAATTTGTATAACAATTTTTTTCACAAGCACTGAAAAAGTTACAATATTGAAATTAACCTGACTTTCATATAAAGAAACTTCATTGGAGCATCCCTTGTTAAGATACAGCCCCTTAAAGGTTTGTTACACTCAGCCAGTAATTTATTTGGTTTACCCCATGGTTGTAAGGTGAAAACGCAACCCCTAAAATTTATTTCCAATGTAACTTTTGTCTTATTATTTGTTTACCATTTAAAATTTATTTCCGATAGCCTGTTTCATTCTAAACAAAAAATGTCTCCTGGGTTTTTTTGCCCAAAATAAACCAGTAAGCAGCAAAACATTATTTTACGAACAACTACAGAGATACATCGTCATAAATGCGAAAATAGAAACTAATCTATCTAGTAGGTCGCTATTAGCGAAGTGACAATTAAATTGAGTATGACGCTGTCAGTTTGGGAATTTTCGAAATTGAATTAATATTAATTGTGTGTTGTTGTTCTGTTCTTAATTTGTTACTTTAATAATTCACTTGTTAATAAAATGGCATACACAAAAGAAATGGCTGATATGCATTACGTTTACGGTCTGTCGCAGGGAATGGGTTAGAAGCTTCTAGAAGATATGCTGAAATGTATCCTCAACGCAGCATCCTTCACATAGAATATTTGCTCGACTTCATCAACGATTACGAGAATATGGTTCATTCGACAAAAGAACGCAGGATTGTGGTCGCCATCGAGAAATACGAACATCACAGCTTGAGGAAGCAGATTAATTTGATTGAAGAACAACCTACTACCAGTACTAGAAAGATTGCTTTCCAGCCAAATGTTGATCATATGACGATATTTCGAATTTTAAAGGAACAACTCTTAAAATCCTTACCATCTGCAACGAGTACAGGCACTGTTACCGCGAGACTTTCCGAACCGTCTTGAATTTTGCAATTGATGCTGGAAATGATTAGAAGAAATTGTGATTTTCTGAAGACGATAGAATTCACAGACGAATGTAGTTTTTCTCGGACAAGATTATTAATTTTCATATACCACATATGAGCTGATGAAAACCCTCACGCTATTGTCGAAACCAGCCATCAAGAACAGTTTTCTTAACGTGTGGCTCGGAGTTATTGGGGATGATTTAATGGCCTCATTTTCTACCTCCGATTAAATGGTGAGGCATACGTTCAATTTTTAAGAGAAGTGCTCCAGTACTGCTGGAGGAAGTTCCTTTGGGCGTCAGAAGGGATATGTTTTTATGTATGATGGGGCTCCCGCCCATTTTAGTCAAGTAGCACGTCAGCATTTAACTGAAACATATGCAAATCAGTGGATAGGTCGAGGAGGACCACATAAATGGCCCGCTCGATCCCCGGATCCCAATCCTCTCGATTTCCTATTTGGGGCCATTCACAGCATTTGGTATATCGTACCCTGTTCGCGATGTAGAGGACTTAAGAAACCGCATCATCGATGCGTGCAGGTAATCAGAGAGACTCCAGGAATATTTGAGCGAATACGTGGCTCAATGCGCCGACGTCTAGACGCATGCGTAATGTTTGAAGGTAGACATATTGAACATTCACTATGATTTCTACATGTTGTGTGTTTTGTTATTAATAACTTAGTTTTGTTTATTACCCTTTAATCGTTTAATGCAGGTACTAACTACAAAATAACAATAAATCCAGTTCGCATTTATGACGATGTATCTCTGTAGTTGTTCGTAAAATAATGTTTTGCTGCTTACTGGTTTATTTTGGGCAAAAAACCCAAGAGACATTTTTTGTTTAAAATGAAACAGGCTATCGGAAATAAATTTTAAATGGTAAACAAATAA
This sequence comes from Gonioctena quinquepunctata, assembly GCA_018342105.1. NCBI lineage: Eukaryota > Metazoa > Arthropoda > Insecta > Coleoptera > Chrysomelidae > Gonioctena > Gonioctena quinquepunctata. The sequence continues at coordinate 115,698 of JAFIRS010003080.1, read as the reverse complement.
TAAGACAAAAGTTACATTGGAAATAAATTTTAGGTTGCGTTTTTCACCCCTTACAACCATGGGGTAAAACCAAATAAATTACTGGCTAAGTGTCTTTTGGTAGTACAAAACGTCAGGTTAATTTCAATATTGTAACTTTTTCAGTGCTTGTGAAAAAATTGTTATACAAATTTTATGAATTCCCTTAAGGGGTAATCTTAACAAGGATGCTCCAATGAAGTTTCTTTATATGAAAGATCCTATCTTTTTTCTATGAGGAATCACCTCCTTATATGTTTTACACTTATTCAGTTACACTCTGTATATATATATATATATATATATATATATATATATATATATATATATATATATATATATATATATATATAAATATATATATAAATATATAAAAATAGCAATAACAATCATAATAACTAATAGGCCCATCATAATAATATATATTTATATAGAAAAAAAGGTGGTTTTTCAGGTGTTTGCGGTCTGTGACTGATGAAACTCATTGATTTTGTAAAATTCTCAATATTTCGTTGGATTTTATCAACTCCATCAGGAAAGTAAATGAACAATGGACATATTTCCAAAAATTATATGAACAATTACCAGAATACTTACAAAACCTAGTCAGTCACGAAAAAAATTGAAATGTGAATACATTGTCGACGTGTTAGCCAGAACCAGACTAGGATTGCAGAATACATTGATATATTTATAAAGAAGGGAGAAAAAACTAGAGATAAAAACAAAAAACAATGATATTTTTCTTCCTTTTACATCGTGAGGTGAAGTAGATCTTGAGTATATACAGGTACAGGGTGTTCGTAACAACTCAGAAGACGATGGAAAAATAACAATCAATACCAAACTAGAAGAAAATCAAAAAGGGGGAAGACATGAAAAAACATTTTAATCATACGTCTAAATTCATTGCAAAATATTGCAGTACATATTGCTTAGTTGTCTTGTATCAGATTTATAATTGACCGTTGCATTCTCGTTTTCATTGATATGGTACATCTCACGGAAAAATCTGGTTTTGTAGTTATATTCGTGTGCTAGTATTTTTTAACATTCTCATAACTTATCGGGGTGAACTAATCAGTTTGCCCTTTCTACACTTGTATAGATTTTCCTGATTATATTTTCATTTTCAGACTGTGGAAGGTTACCCAAAAAACATGTCAAGAAACTCATAATCGAATTGGTGACCGGTTCTTTTATAGTGTTCAACCACCGCGCATGAGTTTCACGCATGACAGTCACTCTTATGTTGGATTATACATTGTTTTAACCACTGTAATGTTTATCCAACGTAACATCTTGGTCGATCCATAATATTCCTTCTTTGGGTGCTGTCTGTAATAATTATATGACCATCAAAATGAAATGAAATTTTTTCAATGCTTCTTTGATTTTGCTGCAAAGTTTTGTAGATTTTTTATGTACTTGTGCACTAATGAGTACATCACTGTCTTTTATAGCATTTCTGTTCATAATATATTGTCGTATACACTCTAGCCTTTTAGGAATATTTAACTCACTGTGACAAACGTTGAAGTTATCTCTTCTTTTGATTCCGATCATTATTACTGAAAAGGTATTAATTAAAAAAGTTGGTAAATCTAGGCCATGAAATTCTGTTAATGTATTCCAAGATAGCCAACTCACCTGTCAAGTATAATATTTCGATGTACTTCGACGGCCTTTTTTAATGCTAGTTAAATATTTCCATAAACATGCGTAAACTCGAACAAAACTCGACAAAGAACAATAATTCGCCCATAAAAATCAGATTGAGAGCGTATAAATAATTCAAATGTCATGGAGATGAAGAAGAGTTCGTGAAGTGGAGTGCCAACTAAATTTCACCTGGTCAGAAACTACAATATTTGGGTATAACAGTTGGACTTCCGCCTTGAACTTCCACCGATAACAATGCGAGCAAAACATAATTCTCAAAAGGTAATTTGACACCCTGTTGTTAGGGAGAGTTTGATTGAATATCCAAAATTTATTATAGCCCATGAGATAAGCAATCATTAATGATTATATTGCTAAAGTATTTATGTTATTTGCGCTCTTTTATTTTTTCACTTTTGTCCAGTAAGATTGAATATCGGAACCACTGTGCGATGGCGCCATAGACATATAATAAAATATAGACTGGTTGTGAGAAAGAGAGCATCGATATCAGAGTACCTATGAAAAACGACAGAATGAGTTCAGGTAAAACATTGGTTTCGTATATTGTTTATTTCTGTTTTCGTGTGGTGTTCCGCAAGTTTTTTATAAATTTATACAGTGTTTCTGAACTGCCTGTCGAGTTATAAACATTCTTGAATATGCCTTATTCGTGAGCAGCCTACAATTGTGTAATTAGATACAAAAAAGAGCTGGATGTGAAATTTCATAGGTAAGTAAGCACGGAGTGTAGGTAGTGATTTGTGGATTTTTTTCAACATATTTCCACAGGTTTCCGAAGCATGAACTTATGGGAAAAAAAATGAGCGTTACCCATTTGGAGAAAATACGACAAACCCTCTGCCACAGCGGTAATTTGTAGTAACCAATTCAAAGCAGCGGAATTAACCCCTTTGAGATGAAAGTTTTGAAGCAGGAAGCAACCCCATTGGTATTAGATTTTCCGAAATGTCTTCTCAAGAAAAGAAAATCAAGAAGAACATTCATTAGAAATGCCACTGAAGGTGAGTTCACTGTCACCTGAAACATTTCTTTCAAATTACATTTATATTTTTATACCTTTCCGATTCTTTCAAACTTCACTTTCTAACATTTGATACTAACATCAATTCAATGTGATCAGATATTCTTCCCTCATCACCCGTTCGTACTCCTGCTGAAGATTCTGAAATATATCTGGGATATATATTAGGAAAAGGTAAATGAACAACAATTTAAAATTTCATGTTGAAAAGAGAAACATTCTCAGTTCAGAATATCTATCAGATGTAGTTCAATGTCCAGCGTGGCTTCAGCCGGGAAAGTAGTTGTTTTCTGTTAGACATTCACAAAAAATAACTTCATTTTTATCGTGGATTTTTCAATTCACAAAAAAATATTTCCATTCAACATTCAATAGAGAATGTTTCCCTTTTCAACATGAATACCCCACAAGAGGTTATCTTGAAAGATGGAAGATAGTGACTAAAGTTTATCTTTCAGTCGCAGATGACTCCACATCTGATTTTATGAACATCCTGTTCATATTTTCAAACAAATTAATTTAAAATTTCTTATTATACCTAAATATTTCCTCATTCTTTATATTCCCTGTATATGTGGGAGATTTCGAAAAATGTAATCTTGAAAGTCCAAGAAAACGCCATAAATTCTGGAAAATCTCCCAGTTAGTCATACAGGAATACAGAAAGACCAACAAATATATCCACTGCAAACTTCGCAGGAGTAATAAAAAAATTACAGATCTGAAAGGTCTTCTTGATGATCTGAGAGACATTAATTTCTTCCGAAACATCAATAGTACTCAAGATGTCTAGGATTCCTTAGTGAGGTATTGGTATAATTGTATCGGAGCAAAGGTTAAAAATAAATAAGTTGAAGAAAAATGAGAAAAAAGTTGTATAAATTTCTAATTCGATAAAATGGACTGTATGTAATCAATCTCTGGTTTTTGGATGTGATTTATTATCGTAATCTTATAAAATTGGAATATGTCAAAAAAGTCAATTATCTTCTGTCATGTCATGCTCTTCCCCTCCTCGCCTTCTCTCCATAAACGAATATTCCAGAGAGGTATTTAACATACTCCCACCTTGAACGGTTGCATGCGATTGTTCAACATTAACACTGATGAATATAAAACATGATTCGAATATACAGGCTGAAAATTATTAATTGTTGTGATTCACTTGCTCTGGTAGTGGAGTGGACAGAGTCTGGAAACTGCTCGCTTGAGGATTCCGTTGTGTGTTTTCATTGATACAACTCGAATAACGCCATCATCTGCTGGATATACTTTGATAATTCTGCCAAGAAGCCATTTTCTCGGTGGTAGGTTATCCTGTTTTACCAGAATAAGTGTGCCCTTGGTAATTGATTTGGAAGTCTGAGCCCATTTATTCTCCTGTTGTAAGTGGGATGAGTAATCGCGTGACCATCGACGCCAAAAATTCTGTTGAATTTGCTGCATCAATTGGTATCTAGACAATTTGCTTGTTGTAATGTCTAGTATATTTGCATCAGGTGCTGTCACTTATGGCCTTCCAATCAGAAAGTGACCTGGACAAAGGGGTTGGATATCATTTGGGTCAGAGGAAAGTGGATACAAAGGACGGGAGTTTGAAGTAGCTTCTACCTGCACTAATATGGTATTGAACTCTTGATAAGTTGATTTTGTCTTCCCAATGACCCTCAAAAGATGGTGTTTTGCACATTCTACCACTGATTCCCATAGGCCTCCAAAATGGGGTGAATTGGGAGGTATAAAATGCCGAACGATGCTTTCATTGGCACACGATTGCTCTATTTCATTACTTGATCTTGAAAATAATTCACTCAATAATTTCAGTTCCTTTGCAGCCCCTACAAAATTTGTACCGTTATCGGAATAAATATGGCTGGGTTTACCACGCCTTGAAGTAAAACGCCGCAACGCAGCGATAAAACTGTCGATTGTTAGATCTGTCACTAGTTCAAGATGAACTGCTTTACTAGAAAAACAAAGGCACACATACATATCCTTTCACTGCCTTACTTCCACGCCCCTTCCTATCCTCTTCTTCGAAAATCAATTTAGTCAATATATGATCTTTGGCTAGAAGTATGAGATGTTTTATATAGGAGTTAAGCGAAGGATACCTCAAACAACCTCCCACCCTCAGAAGTCTTTCCGAATCCAAAAAAGGAAAAAGTCGTAATAATCTATGTTTTGAATTGACATTTTTATCATCTTTCAACAGACCTATTTCTTCCATGAAGGATTCATTTTGGGCAATTTGAACTGGTTTTTTCAAACTGTTTGCCAATTCTTCAACAGTTAATACCCCTGATAATCGCTTATCCTTTGGAAGTTGACAATTAGAAATGAAACGTAAACAATAAGCTAAAGTATTTGTAAATTAGCTTAAACAAGAAAATCTATTGAATGGAAATTGTTTTTGTGAACAAGTCGAAACAAATGCTTGCCTCTTACGATCAATTATTTGCTCAAATGGTCTATGAAGTGATGAAGCGGCCACTTCGATCTGTCTAGGGGCAACCAATTTGGACCATGCCACCATAATTGATTAGAAATATTTTTTTTTTGAAAAACTCCCTGGGAAGCTAAATCCGTTGGGTTATCTTTTGTGTTAATATAATACCACATATCAGAGTGTGTTAAGGATTGAATTTCCGACGGTCTATTTTGAACAAATGCTACTATTTTTGATGACAAAAACAAAACTATTAATTATTGAGCTGCGGACAAGTTAGAGATAACGAGTGTGGGAATCGTTACTCCGTGAAAGCTCATGGGTAGGGTTGAATAGTATAGAAGCAAGAAGCGCGAGCCATCAAAAGTCAGTCTTAGAACAGTAGCAAAGCCAGTCATATCATAGTCGTTACTCCGGTAATATGTTCCTCTCAAAAGTGAAGTTGAGAAGTCCGTCGAATCACAGTATCGTGAAAATTCCGATGAGAAGTGTACAAGTATAAGCGTCAAGTAGTGAACTGAAGAAAACGTTAAGAACAAGTAGATTCAAATCCATTTATACCAAGTAATGATCGCTCCAAGTGAAGGCACGAAAAACCCAGCATTTTTCCAAAATTTACCTACTTTTTATCACCGCTACAAGAACGCGAAAGTCAACGGAAAAACCTCAATTCGATAGTTCGTGACCTCATAGTAAACCGTATCCATATACGCTACCCTAATATACCGGGCGAATAAAATAAAATAAACAATTGCCGCGAGAGTAAATCAAGCCAATATTAAAATTAAAACTAATTGTCGTTTGAAAATCTACTCAAGTGAATAAGTTTGAAACCTGGTGAGTCATAAGTATTTTTCTGCAAATTATGTGTGGCAAATTGAAGTTTGTATAATTCTAATGAGTCTCTACTGTATCTCCATAATTTTCACGTTAACAAAGATTTCAAAGATAATTATTTCTTGCCGGTTGTGGCAAGTGATGTCAAGATTGTTTTTAGTAGATCTATTTCGATTTTGTAGCCAACTGTAAAATTAACTGTCAATAAACTACCATCTATTTGTTTCTAGGAATATTGTTTCATATTACTCGTCTATAGAACAAATGAAATAATTGTGTCAACTTTTACTAAATATATATGTACATTCTTAACAATTTATGAGTGCATTCATATTTTTCTATGAATAATTTTCGAATCCTTCCGAAAGGTACGTACTTCCTGAATAAACAACCCAAAGCTCCAGTTTTTGAGACAAATGAAATTTGTCCTGTAGCCGCTCCAGAGACATAGTTTCGGTTCGACCGTCTTCAGATAGTCGATGCTCTCGATACTGTTTTTCGCAATCTAACGAATGAAGTCTGGTATTACAGGTGTGGTGTATTAATTCATAACACCCCGTAGTCCGGGCATATCAGTATGCTGTTTGTGAGGCATCACAAAAACAGTGAGCTTCAATATGTACGAAGTTAGGACAAATGGCATGTCGTTCAATTTGCACCTCATTGAGACCTGGGAACTCATTTCTGAAATGTTTCCAATCTTTCTCTAGATCTGAAGGTTTGATATCATCCCATCCTGTCTTTAATAACAAGAATTTTTGTATTATGATTTTGGCGATGATCACACAAGGACCCAAACAACCCAAAGGGTTGAATATTTTTGCAACTTCTGATAAAATGGAACGTTTTGTTGTATTGGAAATTGGAGGATTACTAATATGATATGTTAACATATCTGTTTTGCTATACCATCTTATCCCCGATGTTTTGTATTGTTCATTATCTCTAAGTTGTGACGATATATCTGTTACATTTCTTATTGATATGCTCATTCACTTCCCTATTGAAAATCTGTTACATTTCTTATTGATATGCTCATTCACTTCCCTATTGAAAATCTTAGCGACATCTAACCGTGGGTAATGGAACAATCATTACGGCTACAGAAGGAGAACTGTCGCAAGGGGATCTGACAGTACGATGATATTTAAGGCGATGTGCATGGGATTCTCGCCCTTTTTCTGATCTTTCGGCAATTAAGATATATTGTTTTCTGAAGTTCGTCGGCCATTAATTATGTCATGGTGAAATAATTTATTGAAAAGAGCATTTTCCTTTCTCCACGAATATGATTTCGAATCAGTGAATTGTGAGTGATGTCAAGGAGGTACGTATTGGGAATGATGTTTGGACCAAAGATATTTTAAATATATCACATTCAAATAATTTTTAAGAGAACGTCAGATAATTCTTCACAGAGGAAATATCTGAAGTTATCTACACATTTTGTTCAAGAAAACAGTAAATAGATCTATTCAAATCAATCCGTCTAAAAATAGCAGTGTCGTTCAATATATATTTTTGAAGAATTCTGTTAGAATTATGAATCCCACATGTAGTATGTCTGATTGAATTGAAATATCGGTGTTCGGTCTTATCAGGTTGGATTGCTTGTCCTGACAAGATTCTATTGAGATTTAATGAGGGTTTCACAAATATATGATATCACTTACGCTGTATTTGGTATGATTTAGTTGGGAGAAAATATATATATATATATATATATATATATATATATATATATATTCCATGAGTTTTTATATATCTTTGGTATGGTTCCATATTTGTTGATAATAATCACCGAATTGTGATTTTGATGTGGTTGAAGTGATCATATGTATATATATATATATATATATTTCATGTATAAATTTGGTAGGTAATTGGAATTTGGAATTTTCTTTGAATTTATAGAAACCTTTTTAAAGAAGTATTTGACGGCTGGTCAAACATTGATTCTCATATACCTTTCTTGAATATCGCTGAAATTGAAGTCATTTTCATATATCAAATTCAACAAACTTGATTGTGCCAAATTCTGATTTTTAATTCTTGATAACGTATAATCTTGGTTGCTCAAGATCAGAGAAAAAATCATTTTTTCCATATATAAAGCGAAGATTTTATTAATTCATAAAAATTATTGAAATAAATCTTCAATTTCAGTATTGGATTTTTTGTATATCAATTAATTTTAAGTAATAATTCTTGATGAGATTACACTCAACTGTAACAACAATGAGTTGAGGAGTGCATTGAAAAGATTCCAAGTTTCAAGAAGTAGAATTTTTGTATATCAAATTCTGACACAAACAATATTGTTTTTCATGTTAAATCGCTGAGAACACACTCGATGGACCAGAAGCCGATGCTTGTGTCCACCTGATCGGTCGCCCAGCAGCTATAAGTACCCCCTGATTGCGAGCCAAACAACTTCGAAAGTCTAGCAACGTGCTACACAAAAATACAATCAAGGTACATCGACATCGATGAACCGACAGGTTCAGCAAACAATAACAGTATTAGTTTCCTTGCGTTGGAAATCTTGCATTCAATAAATGTTGAAGAATTGGAAAAGATGTAAATTTTTTAAAAAGATTGTTATAAGTTGGTATTTGTTTTATTGTTGTAGGTATTCACAAAAGGAAAGTTATTTGATTTGCAATCATTATTGAATAGGGAATTTGGATTTTTGTCCTAGTTTGACTAAAAATTCTGGCGTCCATTCAAATTCACAATTTCTAAAACTTTGCTTGAAACATAAAAATTCAGAAACTAGCAAGGCGGTCCAAAGAACTCCACACAATTGATCCGTAATAGTCGGAAGTACAAAACAAGAAATTGAGGTTCCAAAATTGTTGTAGAACGATTTGATAATAATCTCCCCTTTCTTATTCAATGTGGAAGAGAGGTTATTAATGCCTGCAATGGAAATATTACTGTCATTCAGTTTGAGGTTGAGACGTTTGCAGAACGACTGGAACAGCAAATGGGATTGTGAACCGCAATCTAGAATGGCCTTAGCCTTGTGAAAATGTCCTGTTGAATCAGCAACTAAAATAATGGCTGTTGATAGCAGCACTGAGCCTTTGTATAATTGACTTGTTAAACTAACTTCTGATGAAGAGAGATTGTCGATGTGCAACAATGAACTATGTTTGTTATTACATAACCTGCACTTTCCGGATCTACAATCTTCAGATTAATGACCAGTACATAAACAGTTACTGCATAATTTAAGATCCTTTACCTTTTGTATCTTTTCGGTTACCCCTAGTTTGAGGAACTGGGCACATTTGTAAATGAGATGATCTTTTCTGCTAGTAAGGAAGTTTGTCTGAAAACACGAATAATTTGTTTTTGATCTTTCGCTTGTTTATTATGGTTGATTTCAATTGTTTCTAGAAAATCCGCCTTATTTTTCGAAAACCTTTTTACATCTTCCAATGTGGGAAAACTTGATCAGTTTTTTGTTTTTTCCAATCACGTGCAGTAGCTTTATCTAACTTAGGAATTATTATGAAAATTATCAAAGTATCCCATTGGCAAACTGGTTTTAAAGATTCCAAGGCCCTTAAATGTTTTGAAATCGTATCAATGATGTTCCTCAAACGAGCTGATGATTCTTTGTTGAGGGGTTTCAAAATCAAAAATAGCTTTTATATGATTATTAACTAGCAATCGACTCTTGTTGAATCTATTGCAAATCAAGTCCCAAGCAATATCGTAATTGCTTGTAGAGAACCCTAAGGCAAATATTACCCTCAAGATGTGCTCTTAAATAATGGAATTTTTGTATTTTATTGATAGAAACACTAGCGTGAATGAGAGATTCATATGTGTCCTTAAATTCAAACCAATTGTCGGAATTCCCATTGAATTTTACCAAATTATGAAATATGATCTTAGCTTCCGCCGAAATCAAAGCTTGTATGGATGAAAACTCCTCACGTTCTTTAAATTGATTCTCGACATCATCATCAGCACAATCACTATATCTAATTGAGAAGCTTCAAATTCTGCGAATAAGCCTTGAAATTTTTCAAGCCGATCTTGAAATTGACAAATGGTACTCTCATCAATTTGTTTTTCCTCTCGGAGATCATCTTGCAAAGCATAATGAGCAATAATTCTCGGAACTCGCTGTCTTGTGTAACAGCTTGTCGACGAAATGTGATTCTTCAATTCGATATTGTTGTTCACATCCAAGATCCGGTGAGATGGACCATGTTTAAATTATAATTCGTTAGAGTGGACTGTATTCAATCAATATCTGGTTTTTGGATATGATTCATTATCGTAATCTTATAAAATTGAAATATGTCAAAAAAGTCAATTCTCTTCTGTCATCCGCCTCCTCGTCTTCTCTCCATAAACGAATATTCCAGAGAGGTATTTAATAGAAGTTTTACCATTATTATTCAGAGGAATATTTATAATTTGCCAAATAATATCCAGGATAACATTAATTTTATTGATTTGTTGAAAATCTAAACAGGATGTTCGTAAAATCAGATGTGGAATCATCTGCGACTGGAAGATAAACTTTAGTCACTATCTTCCATCGTCAAGATAACCTCTTGTGGGGTATTCATGTTGAAAAGGGAAACATTCTCAATTGAATATTCATTCTCTGCCACATTCACGTACTTTGTTGAAATAGTACAATTCAGTAGATAGCTCACCGGGATATACCGCGGAGACTATGAAAGCTGTCAAAATCAAGGTGGAGATGCAAAAAACCTAGGGAAAATCATTGCTAGCTGGATTGGTCATGGATGAATTGTCAATCAAAGAACATGTTGAAGGAACAGGCTCCTGGAGCATATGGAATATGTCTATTTTGGAACACAGGAATCCAAGATAGTGTTGGCATTCCTTCGGACAAAAATGCCTTGGTATTCATGCTTGTTGGATGAAATACAAGATGGAAAGTTCCCTTTACATATTTTTCATAGATGCTTTAACTGCAGAGCAAAAAGCAAATTTGGTGGGAGGTTACTTGATACAGATATGTCTATGAGCAGTATTCTAGGAGCGAACTTGAGCTGGCAATATTTTTTTCATCTCATTACAAATAACAAAATCACTTGTGCCAAATCACTAATTTCCACAAATACAGCATCAGCACTTCTCATAAGAAAAAATAGAGGTGGACACTGTAAATCTTCATCAGTAGTTGAAATATGTATTGTGACAGAAAGTATTATAAATACAATAAATAACTTTTCTGAGCCCAATATAATAAACGAAATTATAAAGTTTTGCCTAGGAAAAATAAGCTTAACTGAAATTTTTTTTTGAATTGCTCACTGAGCAACTCGAGGAAACAAGAACCTCTCTCTAGTCATATTTTACAATTGTTTAAAATGATTTTGAAAAATCATCTTACTATTCGTCTGCACCATATTGATAAAACTGCTAATGAAGTTGAGTCTACAATAATATATAGATAGAGAAAATTAATTCATTTCAGTCATTGATGAAGTTGATGAAGTATTTACATAGGCCCATCTAAAATGGAAACACCCTTATAAAACATATATTTATCGAATGTCTACCAGACAAAAAAAAAAAACAATCGGTTCGCAAATAGATGTTTTATAAGGGTGCTTTTATTTTGAATGGGTCACACTATTCATTTTTATTTTTTTCAGTTTCTGACCACATATATTTTGTTTTTTTTTCAATTTCTCGGAAATAACGTCTCGATCAACCAGATTTTTTTTAACATAGATTTTGTCATCTTCAGGTAGAAAATACCAAAATAGTAAGATCCATAGTGTTTGAACCATTACATTGACCAGTGGTAATTATATCCCCCTACTTATTTCTATTGTGATATACAAAAATGTGTTGTTTCAAACTCCATGTATCTTTATTTTATAGTTAGATAACTAAAACTAGTTCGAAATGTAAATTAAAGAAAAAACAAACTGATTGACTGAAATCTCATTTTGAAATTGGATAGAATGATATACTCATTTATTTATATATTCTGCTATCAGGGAACCCAAGAAATTCTCTAATTAGGTGATTGTTGATATATAATTTTGATAGTCCTTACGTTTTACACATTTTTATTAATTTTATATGATGAATACTTATTATATTACTGTTTTATTCATTTTCATTCCCTGTACTGATTCTTATGATCAGAAGTATTCCTTCAAAGACACATAACAGAATTAAGGTTTGAATAATATAGAGGAAGACCACTGAGAATAAACTAGTAGTAACACAAGAATCAATCCTCAAAATAATTTTCAAAAAAGGACTCATTCGACAGATATTAATATAAAATCTTTCAAATCAAAACATTCGAACCAAACAAAATAATTTCATCTGCACAACTGCCTCAGCCTCGAATTATGCAATACCCTACTGAATCAAATAAAAAGTTCAAATATTCAAAATTAAATAAGAAACGACTGAATGACTATATCACTAGCTTACCACGTACAGAAGTACATACATTAATTGTATTCCTAATTTTCCCAACTGAAATAAACATTTCTGGTTTTTATATACTCCTCATCATATAACAACCTTCTCAGAATAATGTCTCTATTCTATATCTGTAAGTGTAAATACGTTTAATGTATTTCAGGCAAATATCGAGTGTTGAATACGATTTCGTATTTGTATTATTTTCCTATATCATATTTTCACTTCCTAATTATAATTCAATTTATCAGTCACGCACAAGCTGGTAACAGATTACTTGACTTATTAATTTTATTTTTGTGCCTCTTCATCGTAGCTGAAGTTAATAGATTCATTATTATTATTATAAGTGGGTGATAGGATTTTGTTCGATTCAGGCGTTGTATTTGATGTTGCTTAATAATATTAAAAAAATTATGATGTGGTTTATTTGATTGACAAAATTTTCTTTTTTTTCTGAGAACGAACGCAGAAATGTATGATTTCAAATTAAAGAATGTTTTCTTTGAACGTTATAAATATTCATGGAATTTTTACTCGAGTAGAATAACAGAATACTTTTACTCCGCCGGAGTAAAGGTAAACTTTTACAGCACCACACTGGAATGAGACAGACTTTCCGATAGAAAAAATATCACTTTCATTTCCAATAACACGTACTATTTTCCTCAGTAATTCCCAAGAATATTCCGGTAATTTTTTTTACAGTCACGAAATTTTATAGATTACATAAAGGTTTCCTATGTAGGCATTATTGATCACAAATTTCGAAATCGCCGGAGTTCCCAGTTCAATTGCACTTATTTTTTGAGTTCGGTCGGGTCATTATCTTTTCACTTTTTCTTAAATTTTTCTTTTCTAGTAGAATTTCTCCATCTATTTTCTCAGCTCTCGTTCCATTATCGTCTTTTTCCGTTTGTTGACATTTGACATTGGTACCTACCTGTTGAGGTTATGTTATTACGGGGACAATCAGAAATACTTTTTTCGCTCCCGGGCACCGGAGGAGCATTACACAAACCCGAAATGGTGCCTCTGGTAAAAGAAACACAGGTGTTAGATACCTTCAATTTGATTTCTTTGCTGCATTTTTTGTATTGGTTCAAATTTGGATTCTGTTTATAGACAAAAATGTGTTTAATATTTTGATGGATTTTTCATTTAGATTTCTGAGCACAGAAATCAATGATATTGGTCCACTATCTCGAAAACATCCTATAAGTTCTTTATGAATATCCATATGCGGGTTGAAATGGGCATCCAAAAATGATATGTTTGACATTACCTATTTCTCCACAAATGCTTAGTGGATCGTCTCTCGTCCATATTCGGCATGAATGGAAGGGAGCCGAGTTGTGGCTGTACGAATTCTTGTGATAGTTGTAATACAGTGCGCGTCAAAATTATGGAACTAATTCGATATTTCGCAAGCTATGTACTTTTGACAAAAATCCTGAAATAGGTCGATTTTTATTTTAAATGCCGATTTTTTTATGTATATTCTAAAGAGGTTATGTCACTGGTTTTGACATGGTGACGTAATCGGTAATTTTTTTAAATTGGAATAGATGTCTTGTGATACCTCATCTGCATTCAATGATAATAATTAATTAGATTCATTTTTGTACAGGGTGAACAAAAATTAATATTTTATTTCAATAAGAGAATAACTTTATATCCAACAAAATAGAACAGTTAAATAAGATGTTCGAAATGCCATGTCTCTTGACAATAAGCAAATCCACGGATGACACATTGCGAATAACTTCCAGAGTAATCCTGTTAATTTCGATCCTAATTCGATTTTTCAACTCTTGTAGATTTTGCGGTCCATCTACATAGACCTCCGATTTCAAATAACCCCACAAGAAAAAATCCAGGAGCGTAAGATCTGGAGATCTTGGGGGCCACTCTATCGGTCCGCGTCTACCAATCCACCTCCTAGGAAAACAGTTATTCAAAAACTCGCGAACATCACGTGCATAGTACGGGGGTGCACCATCTTGTTGCAACCAAATACTTTCAGTTGGTGAGTTAGGATTGTTGGCGTTTGGAAAAATATCGGCAAGGCTAGGTATGAGTTTATTTCTTAAAAATTCCAAGTAACGCTTCCCTGTGAGATTTTCTTCGAAAAAATACGGGCCAATAATCCTGTCGTTCATTATCCCTGCCCAAACAATGACTTTCTGAGGGTATTGAGTATGCCCGTCCATCATCTAGTGAGGATTATCCCTACTCCAATATCTGCAATTCTGACGATTTACTGAACCAATACGTAGCCTAATCGGAAAACAGAATTTGTTTTATAAAACGTGGATTGTGGTTACACAAATCCTGCATTATTTCACAGAACTCCACACGGCGATCGGGATCATCATCATTGAGTTGTTGATGTAGCTGTACTTTGTATGAATGGTACTTTTCTGCTTTAAGAATACGTAATACAGAACTTTGGGATATGTCAAGGTCTGCTGCAATTTGTCGTGAAGTATTGTGAGGATTATTCTCTACACCCAATAGAACATCAAGTTTCACGTTTTCTTCTATTTTAGGACGTCCAGCATTCGGAATATGTTTGACATGACCAGTTTCTCTAAATTTTTTTTCAATCTTACTGACTGTTGAACGACTGATAGGTCTATTTGGATACTTCGCCTTGAACAAGTCGCATACCTCTTGCTGAGTTCTGGTTCTATCTCCGCATCCAATAAAAATTTGAATTTCTATGCGTTGGGTTTTACTTAAAGTAGCCATAGTTTACTTTTAGAAACTTTTCACTTAGAATTTGTGAAGAATATTTGTTGATATTTCAACTGACATTTACTTGACACTAACTTGACTATTATGGCATTAATTTGTGATTGTCTTTTGTTTCCTTTTTAGACTAGGAAATAGCTAACTATTGATATTCGGAAAGGATCCATTGGTGTAGTAGAGCAGTGACTCACTAGTCTGCCAGGTCAGTCTAAGGGATTAGAGCCTTGGCCCAAAAAAGTAAAATTTTGCATATTATCTTTACTTGTAACTAAATAACTCACAATGTAATGGAATCTTGAAAGTAAATATCCGCCCACTTCCAATCTTCCGAATAATCTGAAATTTGTTCACACATATCAAGGACCGATGACAATACAAGAATTTCATAATCATAATGTAATAATAATAAAAATATATTTTTCCAAACGCCAACAATCCTAATTCACCAAATGAAAGTATTTGGTTGCAACAAGATGGTGCACCCCCGCATTATGCACGTGGTATTCGCGAGTTTTTGAATAACTGTTTTCCCAGGAGGTGGATGGGTAGACGCGGACCGATAGAGTGGCCCCTAAGATCTCCAGATCTTACGCCCCTGGATTTTTTCTTGTGGGGTTATTCGGAATCGAAGGTCTATGTAGGTAGGCCGCAAAATCTACAAGAGTTGAAAAATCGAATTAGGATCGAAATTAACAGAATTACTCCGGAAGTTATTCGCAATGTGCAAGAGGAATGTGTCCGTAGATTTGCTTATTGTCAAGAGACTGGTGGATGGCATTTTGAACATCTTATTTAACTGTTCTATTTTGTTGGATATAAAGTTATTCTCTTATTGAAAAAAAATATTAATTTTTGTTCACCTTGTACGAAAAAAATCTAATTAATTATCATCATTGAATGCAGTATTGAAAGGCCTTTCAGATGAGGTATCACAAGACATCTATTCCAATTTAAAAAAATTACCGATTACGTCACCATGTCAAAACCAGTGACATAACCTCTTTAGAATATACATAAAAAAATCGACATTTTAAAATAAAAATCGACCTATTTTAGGATTTTTGTCAAAAGTACATGGCTTGCAGAATATAGAATTTGTTCCATACTTTTGACGCGCACTGTATGTCTCCGATCTGTGAATGGGAAGTGTACGAACCATGGTTAAATGAGGAAATTAGCCTGGATGTTTCCGTAAAAGGTTTCCCTATTCGTTATGTCTGTTCTTGGACAAATTTATTATTCAATTGTTTCTTTATGATTGGTAGAATATCGTCTTCATTCATTTGAATTTTATAAGGTACTCTCAAATTTCTACCTAGATTGTGTTGTTGCATGAAGCTACTTCGATAACTGATGAGCATACAGTGTATCTCAAATATTGTGTTATTGTGTATTTTCTTAATAGGAAAAGAATGTGTAGTTTTTGAATATATAATTTTTAATATTAGTTTTTCCACTGATTTCATCAAAGATAACTGCTTAACAGGTCATGGGCCCAGATCACGAATAAAGTAGTGCTCTCGTTGAAGTTGAAAAGTATAACCGTAATCCATATCTGCGAAGGAATTTCTGAAGAGAAAAACTGACATTCTCTGAAATTTTCTTTGATATTGTCATAATTATCTGTTCCGGTATTTTTCTGATGTATTTGAAAAAGCATTGAAGCTTGAAGTGAAATAATGGACAAGCTGAAATTTCAGAAAATCGACGGTAACAATTTCCCACTCTGGAAGTATCAGATGGAAATCAAGTGAACTTATCAGTGGAAATCAGTGGAATCAATGGAATTCGAACAGCTCCAAACTATAATGTGTTGTAATACTGCACCTGAAATGTGGAAACGACTGAAAATAATCCATGAGCAAAAGTATGCAGTAAATAAAGTGATGCTCAAACAACAGTTCTTCAACTATCGTATTCCTGAAACTGATAGAATTGCGAAAGACATCTGCAAAATCGAAGCCATGTCTCAAGCATTAGGCGATATAGATGAAAAAGTACCAGACATCTATAACGTGGCTGAAGTTTTGGAAGCTTACCAAACAAATATAGTTCCTTTGTAACTGCCTGAGATTCATGACGAGTCCAAACAACTGACTGAAAGGTTCCTGAAAGGAGAAATGAGGCTCTCCCAAAATGATGAACTATCGACAGCGTTTGCAGCAGTTGATACCGACCACCAAAAAGCTAAACCTCCAACTCATCAAACGACTCCAAGAAAAAATCGAAGAAGATTCATTTCTGCTAATGCTGTCATAAAAAGGGACACAAGAAATTCATTTCAAAATAGTTTAAATTGTGATTCGAATTCCAGAAATCAAGCTGTGAGTGCTGAGTAGAGAAATACTGATGTACCTGGTTGCGATTCAATTTGGCTTGCCGACAATGCAGCTTTGGAGCATATGACTTCCAAGAAACATTGGTTCACTTCTCTCAATGCACTCCACTCCATATAATTCATTTTCACAAACCGACGGAAATGGAACGATTAAAGTACCAAAACTTTTCAGTGATAGCCGTAACCAGTAGAAATCACGAAGTAATTTTTGAACAGAAGCGTATAGAGGTCAGAAATACAGGTGGTTTGGTGGTTGCGGTGTGAAGGAAGAAAATCACTGCAACAAAATGTTGTTTGAAGTGCCTGATATTGAACAAGCAACTCAGAAGAAACAATTCGATTATGACATGAGAGATTTGGGCATGTGAACTTCCGTTCACTGAAAGAAATGGCTGACAAAGATTTGATTCAAAGTCTATAGATGAAAAATAAGAGAAATTTATTCTATGAATCTTGCCAATATTGAAAGCAACAGAGAAAACCCGTCAAGCAGAATCCATACCGAGCTGACAAACCCGAAGAGTATAATAATTCCGATGTTTGTGGAAAAATTTCATCTACATCTCTGGGAGATGCTAATTTCTTCGTGCTCTTCAAGGATTACTGCACTAATTATCGCTCTGTATAGTTCGCTAAACATAGAAGTGACGTTTTTTTTCAAATTCCTTGAATTTTAAAGTTTGATTGAGAGGCAGACAGTGTATAAAATAAAAGTCTTGAGAACAGACAATGGAGGGGAATATGTCAATCAATATTTCAAAAGTCATCTGAAGAAATTTGGCATTATTCATGAAACAAGTGCTCTTAACACTGCTGAACAGAACGAGAGGCATCAGATCCATCACGGATTGTGCCAGAACGATGCTAGAGAATTACAAACTTCCGATCAATTTGTGGGCTGAAGCAGTCAATACGGCAGTTTTCCTATTGAATAGACGAACGTGCAAACCAGAAGAAAATTCGGTGCTACAGCCTATGTACTGATTCCCAAAAGTTTTCGAAAGAAATTCGCCAGATGGTCGTTATGATGAAAGTGGTCCCCACTACAGTTTATATGATATAGAAACCAAGGAAGTTCAGGTAGTTCGAAAAGTGGTCTTCAACGAAGAAGAAAACAATGGTGATCCTAACTATACATTCTTTGAAATAACATGAGAAGTTAAACCTGAGCCGAACATGGCATCTGAGATGAATATTGGAAGTGAATTGTCAGAAGCACCCAGTGAATGTGTCCGTCGCTTAAGAGATAGGGAACTAATTCAACCTCCCCAGAGATATGAAGAAGAATTCGATTATGCTGCAGTAATCAATGAGCCCCAGTAATATATTGAATAGTAATCAACACAATGAATGGGAGACAGCAATGGAAAAGGAAATGAGTTCTTTGAAAAATAATGAAACAAGGTCTCTAGGAAATCTACCTGAAAATCGAAAAGCGGTATGTTGCAAATGGGTGTATAAGATTAAATACAAGCCCAATGGAAGTGTGGACCGATACAAAGCGAAGCTCTGTGCAAAAGGTTATTCTCAAGTCCCCGGAATAGATTTCACGGAAACTTTCGCACCAGTTGTAAGATATGATTCGGTGAGATTGTTATTATCGATGGCAACTGTCAGAAATTTCGAAATATGTCAGTTTGATGTTGCAACAGCCTTTCTCAACGGGGATTTGCAAAAAGAAATCTACATGGAACAGCCGCAAAAATTCTTCCAAGATAACCAGAGTTCGGTGTGCAATCTAAGAAAAATGTATCGATAAAAGCACTCTCCGCGTTGTTGGAATCAGAAGTGGTAAACCTGCAGCAAAGTGAAATTTCACCGATTTGGACGAAATTTTCACAGATATTGAAAGTACATCCATCGAATTTTTTTCGCGGAAACGGTTATTTTCGGAATCATGGTCCTTGGAAGATTCAAAAAGATCTATTATCAATCATAATTTCCACTCACTCACTCCACTTTATTCTTTCAGCAACACACTGTAGGGAACCCCAAATTTCTATTCGATACCTTCTTCAATGCAATTCATAACTTTTTTTTTTCGGGTTTACGATAATAGTTTACTTTCAGGAAATTAAAAATCGTTGGACATTTCACGTTATATTATATCTCATCTGTCAAGAGAGAACTATAATCTTTGCATCTGTTTTCTACATTGTTGCCAATTGTTTAATTCTTGATAAACCTTCATATATTCGGTAAGAGTACTCCTGCTTTCCGAAAATAGCTGAACGACTTTTATTACGTGTTTTTGCACCCTGAACGCGAATCCGGCGCTCTCGTACCCTTTCTGAATTAGAGAGCTTTCTTTGATCCAGAAAAAGAGTTTTTCAAGCATGTTTCCTCGCGCAGAAATCACTCTCAATGCCTCCTTTCTAAAATGTAAAAAAATCCTCGATTTTGGTGATAGCGAAATGTCCCTAAACTTCATTTTTACCCTCACTTACACATTTGCTGAAATGTCTGCCCCCATTGAAACCTAATTCGGTGTACTTGCATCTCGCGACTGACTGTCACTATTGTGCCCAAATAATTATTGGTAAAAACCGAGGAAAATCACCGCCACCGAAGTGCTCGTGAGCGAAGCGTGTTCTGAAAAAGTTGATTGGCAGGCCATCATCAACTTGTATAGCAAGGTTAGCCAAGTTAGGTTAGGTTGTGTAACCTTCTTTTACATAAGACATTGACTGGATTTTGAGAGCAGACTGAGACACGCCGAAGAATGTCCCCAAACTTCATTTTCCCATTACTTATAACACATCTGCTGAAATGTCTGCTTCCATTGAAACCAAATTGAGTGTACTTGCATCTCGCGACTGACTGTCACTATTGTGCCCAAAAAATTATTCGTAAAAAACGAGAAAAATGTTGGTTGCTCAACGAAGTTTGGTGCATTCTGAAGCATCTGTGAAAATTTCGTCAAAATCGGTGACATTTCACTTTACTGCAGGTTTTCCCCAGAAATTTGTAGACTTCCCATCTGCATACGATTTCAAATCGTTGGAAGCAGACAAATTCGTTTTTTATGCAAATTTCGAAAACAGAGATATTTATCTAGCCTTGTATGTGGATGATGGACTTGAATTGAGTGAATCAAAACAGCCTATGTATATCATTTTAGGAGAACTCTGAACAAAATTCGAAATCAGGGTAAATATATCAATGGTTGGCACTCACCCAGTGATTGGCACTTAACTTTTCCATCTTTAGTATCTGAATAGTTTTAAATTTGTCAACGGATATAAGTATTAGTCATTTTCGCCGTACAATTCTACATATAGAAAGCTACCTTACCGACCCCGACGATCTAAAATGGAGTTTTCACTGTGACAGTTCGGTGAGAGTGTTGTTGAAAGGTAAGCATTTTATCATTTTCTTGAGAAACAGCGTTGAATCAAATTTGTATAATCTTATGTTCATGCATATATAAATGAGTATTTAATTGTTTGTACTAGCCAAGGGGGTCCTAGATTTCCTTATTCAATGTGAACTTCTACAAAGTTGTTGGATATTGAATGTTCAATTGTTGCTGAATTATGACGAAGTCGAAGATTGGCACTAATGCCAATGATTGAATAATTGATGTTATTCTTCATATTTAGTTATTGGCACTACACATATTTTAAATAGTGATTTGTATCATAAGGTAAGAAACTGTATTTTTTCGAGGAATTACAGACACTTGTGAAAGAGTTTCTGGGACATTTTTTAGGCCGAAACGAATAAACATATGAATGAAAAAAACAAGTATTGCTTAAATATTTTCAAATGTCTGTATGAATGAAGTGAATATGTCACTTTCTTGCCTCGGCGGGCAAAACAGTGTTTCAAAGCGATATATACGAATCAAAATTTTTTGAGGGAGGCCTTAAAACATATTTTAGATTTTTTCTTTGTTTTTAGGTTTTCACAATGCCAAAAGTAAAAGATAGGCAGAAGTACACAAAAAATTATTCTGAAGAACTCCTTCAAAAAGCTTTGAATGAAATACAAGACGGTGTCCCGAAAAAACAAATTGCATTAATTAATAATTGGATTTGCGAAAGTGTGAAAAAGGAATTTAAAAAAAAAGAGGACATACAGGCTTCGGTAAAATAATTGTTCGACAAAAATCCAAGAGAAAATCCTTTCAAAAAAAATACACCTGGAGAGCGCTGATACCAGTGCTTTTTAAAAAGGCACCCATATCTAACAAACCGAACTCCTGAAGCTGTGACAAGGGCTAGCGGGAATGTTTCAGAAAAAGATATAAGAGCATGGTTTTCTAATATTGAAGACTATTTGAAACAAAAAAAGTATTTTGAAATTCTAAAGGATCCTACAAGAGTCTTTAACGGGGATGAAATCTGCTTCCAATTATGTCCAAGAGGAACAAAAAATGTTTATCAAGTGGATCAGGGTACCGCAAAATCAAATATAACTGTCATGTTTACCTTTTCTGCTGCGGGTTTGATTACTCCTCCAATGCTTATTTATGCTTGTAAGAGAGTTCCGTTGGAAATAATTGAAACTGTTCCAAAAGGCTGGGGTGTTGGAAGTAGCGACAATGGATGGATGAAGTCTGAATTATTTTATGAGTATGTTGCGAATATCTTGCACCCATATTTAGTGAAACAAAATATTCAGTTTCCAGTCATTCTATTTGTGGACGGCCACAAAACACATCTAACTTATGAGCTTAGTAATTGTGTACTGATTTGAGATTATCTTGATATCACTGTATCCCTACGCAACAAGGATTTTACATCCTGCCGATGTTTCAAACTTCAAACCTCTGAAGAATTCTTGGAAAAAAAAGTCTACAAATGGCGTAGAAATAACTCATTTGTTGAATTAACTAAGGTCCATTTTGCTCCAATACGACAAATACAATCTGTAATGGTTTTCGAGCAACCGGGCTTCAACCTTGGAATGCAGACTCAGTTGATTATTCTAAATGCCTAGGAAAACAAACTAAAAATCAGATCGAGATTGTAGAAGATTCAAAAGAAGAAGAATACAAAATGAGTTTACAAGACTTTTATGACATAATTGGACCAACTACTATAGAAGAATTGAAAAATTAAACTGAAGATTCAGAACACGAAGAGAAATCCAAAGAACTTCTCCTGAATATTTTTCGAAAGTTCAGTTCTCAAGTTTCAAATGCAGAAACTCAGGAGGAAGTTATTGAAGATCATTCGGCCTGGTAAATAGTGATCGTTGTTCGAAACGTAAATTGTCACTTATAACTGAAGAATCTCTTTGGATCGGAGATTCCATGATCACCTCAAATCAAGTACCTTGGGCAGATATCTCACCAGGAGAAACCATAGGTATAGCAGAAATAAAAACAAATATTGATCGTAGAATAGTCCATTACTATCTATTCTATGATAAATCGATTTTGAAACTAAACTCTCGCTATATATATTGGCATTCAAACTTTTGTAGGCTTTTGTTGCATGAACCGTGACAACCCAGAGTCACATTGAGACCATTGAGTGGTCTCTTATGAAAGTTCCAAGGATGATAACTGACACTTTGTGGTATGTGTGGAACGAAAGGATCTTGAATTATTCAGAGCCAACTTCTGCCGTTCATAGTGTCTAGAAATGAAATTATTTTTTATTATTGAGCCACATGAAAAACTGCTGATCAGGCAGCTGCAGACTCGCTTCGATTCTCTTAGAGTCTTTACCAGCCCATGTACTGTGAAATATTTATTTCACAATATTTCATCCTGTCAAAATGATAGACACCAAATCCAAGACCAGTATAAATGCCGTCGCACACAAAATTCAGAATTTTGGTCAACAATAACACACTGCATCAGTCTACAGAGTAAGAGAATAGATCTTGATTTGACATATAATCATCATGTGAAGATGTCCAGAAACTCGGACTATTCTCTCAGGTTCATGAATTTACTTGCCGAGAGAATTCGATCGAGTTTAAGTTATAATACCCTTCCAATAATGCAGTGACTATCAATACTTTTCTTCAATTCAATAGCAACTGCTCCACCAAATTGTTCTGATGATCACTAAATTACATATATTCCGTTGAATTTATTTTTACAAAGCCTCTGGAAATTTTTTTCCAGAAAATTGGCTGTTTTTACATTTCCTATTAGAACATGTTCTCCTTTCTCATATCGATTGATAAAAAATGTCTGCATATTAATATACAGTGCTTCTCAAATGTCCCCTCCCCCCTCTTATTTTTGAAACGATTATACATAAACAAGTGAAATTTGGAAACTGAATATTAAAGGTTGCAAACTTCCCTACTAGTGATGATAGATGACGAAATCGTCAAAGATGACGTCACAAGGCCATTGTGACCATAAATTTCAGATGGAACCCTACGGCAAGCGACACCTCTTTCAAAGGTATCGAAAAAACCTATTCAATGATACTAATTTTGTTTGTGTTTATGGCAGTTTTAATGGCTCATTAGTAAACATTAAAATTCAAATTCCATTCAGTATGATATTAATCACAGATTTAAGAATCAGTATCTACCCAAAGAAATCGCTCGGAGTGATCTCCATTTACTTCCTGTTATTGAAATATCCTATTTTTAAACTCTTCTCGTACTTTTGCAAATGTGTCTGCGGAAACAGCCTCACATTCTGCAACAATACGTTGTTTAAAAACGTCAATATTGTCAGGTTCAGTGGCGTTAACCTTCGATTTGAGGTACCCCCACAGAAAAAATCCAAAGGTGTGAGGTCCGGTGATCGAGCTGGCCATTCCGTTGAACCTCGTCGTCCAATCCATCAACCACGATACTCCTCATCCAAATACCGTCTTCCTGCACCGTAATAGTGTGGAGGAGCACCATCATGTTGGAATGTTATTTCCAAATTGCCAAATTCATCTGGTTTATCTTCCAAAATTTCAAGGATTAACGGTTCTATTGCGTTTTGCAACAGCTCCAGATAAATACCTCACCAGTTAAATTAGTATTTAAAAAAAGAGGCCCAACGATGTGGTTTCCCAGGATACCTGCCCAAACATTGGGTTTGTGTCTCACGAAACAGGTGAGGATTTGCGTTACTCCAATACCTCACATTCTGTGTATTTACATTTCCATTTAGAAAGAAAGTACTTTAGTCACTAAAACAAATTGTTTTGACATAGTTTGGCTGTTGGTTAATTTTAGTTTCCATATTTTCACAAAATTCTAGTCTTCGGTCTGGGTCGTCGTCGTCTGAGAGTTGATGAACCATTTTTAATTTGTACGAATGGAATTTGTTTTTTTTCAACAGCCTGTGTACTGTACTTCGACTGAGGTAGATGCAACGTGAGTTGTTGAAGAAGTAGGATTAACTATTACTTCTGCCAGTATATACATTTTTTCTCATCAGAAATTTGTGGTTTGCCAGATCGTTTCGCATCATTAATACTACCCGTTGTTTCAAACTTACAAAGAAGCTCCCTTGAATAAGTCCTCAAAACGGAGCGATCGGAAAACCTCTAATTAAAAATGCGTTCTGCTGCATGAATATTTTGTCCAGTTTCACCAAGAATTAGGATCGCTACTACTTTATCACCTGAAGCACGTACCATTTCGCTTCTTGAAGCACGTTCACAACAGTTTAACAAATTATTAAAATGTACAAGGATATTAAAAGTACCAAAAGGTGCTAAAACAGTTGAACGTTCGATCAACAATACACAAATTATTAAATGTACAAAAACTTGGACAATTACAAAAACGTCCAATTAGGGAGACTAACAAAAACGTCAGCTCATTTGAGAACTATCCAGAGGCGGAGCTTGAATTTGGAATTTCAGTATTAACTGATTTAATTCATCACAGCTTTGCGTTTTTCAAAAGCGAGTTGCCGAAACTGCCATAAACACGAACAAAATTAGTATCATTGAATAGGTTTTTTCGATACCTTCTAAAAGAGGTGTCGCTTGCCGTAGGGTTCCATTTGAAATTATCGGTCACAATGGCCTTGTGACGTCATCTTTGATGATTTCGTCATCTATCATCACTAGTAGGGAAGTTTACGACCTTTAATATTCAGTTTCCAAATTCCACTTGTTTATGTATAATCGTTCCAAAAATAAGAGGGGGGGAGGGGACTTTTGAGAAGCACTGTGTATACTTAAAATATATACTTTTTTGTTCGGTGAAAAGGAGATGTCCAATTCTCAAAAACAGCTGAGTTAGAATATCTGTAGAATATTGCAGTGACTATCAATACTTTTTACCAAATTGTTTTGCTAGTCAATCAGTTACATAAGTTTTATTGAATTCATTTTCTACAAAGCCACATAAGTTGTATTTTTCTTTGAAAGAGTTGGCTTTCGAAAAAGAAACTGTTTCTTGGCATCAATTTCAAAAATATCTGTATAGATTGAAAATATGAATTCCCTTTTTGTTTCAGAAAAATCAGCTAGAAGAAATTAGCAATTGAGGAGCTGAAAATTTCATGTGGGTTAGTTTTCCATTGGACAAGACGTGCAGTTTGCTATATTACAGAAACAATCTAGTGGTTATAATTTCCAATTGTGAATCAATGGAACATAAAAAATGAAGAATTCAGAAATGTGTTAATGTGATTTTATCCATTATAAATTAGTGTTAATTTTTTTTGTATGTGCCTGAAAATTCCATATTATCATTCAATTCAACAGGAAATTTCATACATTTCCAAATATTATTTTTACTTTTAAACTTCAAGAAAAAGTTCAATTACATTTAAAATAATTATGTGGCTGTGTCCACAAAGCAAAAACATTGTAGGCAAAAATGAATGGATAACAAATTTAGTTGAAAAAAAAAATATTTCACATCTAGTCAATTCAGTTTTGTGTTTTTATTTTATTTTTGAATATATATTGAACTTATTGAAAATCCTTTCATGATGATTCCATTGCAATAGGTAAGGTCTCCGTTATCTAGACTTACAAATTTCGGTTTGATAGGGAGGCATCTGGAAAACTCTCCTGTAGCCTGACATAACAGATCCCTCATTTCTAGATATGCCTGAACGAAGGTCCTATAATACAGCGAATTGTGTGATCCATCAGTCAGTAATGTGCATGGTAAAATCGACATCATACAAATTTTCAGATACTTGATACTGTTCTCATCTGAAATTTTAATTTCGGAAATATTCATTTTTCCATAGAGATAACAGATAATATCGTAGCGGGAGAGTATGGGGTAATTGCAAGGGAAAATCGACATCATAAATAACAACCTACTTTTCTGATTTCTGAAATATTCCTTCTGGCCCTGGAGATAATATGGTAGCGGGGAAGCATGATGTAATTCATTAGATCGATCAACATTTGATTTATTCGAATGGAAGATTGATAATAATGATAATCGAATCTTAATTCTTAATCAACTTTTATTATAATTCAGAAAGACAGACAACATACGTGACGTGACGATATTTGTTATATTAAACCCTCACGTTGCCAAGCTAAAATTGTCCTGAGAAACTGTATGTGCAATTCCCGAAAGTGAGATTATTTTCACGAATTTTGAAGATGAACCGGAACTATTAGATATTTTATTAAAGTTTCCCGAAATGTTCATTGAAACATGAATATAAATGAAAATAGGGAACACGCATGTGCCCCTTCTCTAAAATATTTTGATTTGCGCTTAAAGATTACCACCTAGAAAAATCAGCAACAATTTTTGAAATCGAAAAAATGTTTATTGTTATTCATAATTCGAAATTGATAACGTAAATTTTTTCATCAAATTCTCAAAAACATACTCCTAGCGCCTATGATGGACGTATGCATCGTTACTTTACACAGTTTAAACTTCTACCGCAAGTTGTCAACTATAATTTTAATCGATGAAAGAAAATTGTATTTCGTGCATAAAATAATTTATTAAAATCGTAGCAAAGCGCTTCCGACCGTTAGGTCATCATCAGTGCGTACTCGTCAGGTGTACAAGAAGTCAAAAAGACCATAAAATATCTCATGATCAATGGAAGTTTTATAGGTTTACGTGACACACAGGAAAAATTGTAATCTCAATTTTCATCCTAGCCTAGAATAGGTATTTTAACATGTGTGTCACGTAAACCTATATAACTTTTGTTGATCATGAGATATTTTATGGTCTTTTTGGCTTCTTGCATACCTGACGAGTACGCACTAATGATGACCTAACGGTCGAAAGCGCTTTGCTACGATTTTAATAAATTATTTTATGCACGAAATACAATTTTCTTTCATCGATTATATCGATACGTGCACACAGTCACACTTTTCAACTAAAATTTTATCTGTCTTCGTTTATATATTGTACTGATATTTTCATTATCGTGGTATTTTCAAATGTTACTGGAACATCACATTGAAAGGAGGTTGAATGTATGTTTGGGTAATGATAAATAGTAATGTCCATCAATATTCCCGAAACAACCACAATTGGCGCTGGTGTTGGGAAATGTTATTCAACTGAAGGTCAAATTGATTTTGAATTGAGGTTCACTTTTAAATTTGAAAATTTCGATTAAATTTTGTGATTTGAAAAATTGTTTTTACAAAATGTAATTTTTGAAAATCGAACTGATGCAAAGGAAAGATAAAATGAAACCACGCGTGTTCCCTATTTTGTATGAGACGCATCTCTCAGTTTTGGTCATGATTATTTATTGAATATTCTGAAAATATAGTGGAATTCCAACTTTAGAATATGGACGTGGATATTTTTCCAATGTGACCAGGAAATATTCTGCAAATATGACATTAGGGATTTTGGGACACGAGGAATATCATGCCAATAGGGAATACGCATGTGCCCTTTTTCTAGAATATTTTGATTTGCATATAAAGATTACCCCCCAGAAAGCTCAGCAAAACAAACTCAGAAAGTGAAAAAATGTTCAATGTTTTTAATAATTTGAAATTGAAAACCCCAATTTTTCATCACATTCCTAACGCCTCTGATGGACGTATGCATTGTTACTTCACACAGTTTAAACTTCTTCCGCTAGTTGCTTCGAAATATCAACGATAATCTGTTTTCGTTTATATGTTGTATTAATATTTTTATTATCATAGTATTTTCATTTCTTACACACATTGAAAGTGGATTGAATTCATGTTTGGTTTGTAAAAAAGAGTATTATCTATCAATATTCCTTAAACAACCAAATAGGCGATCACTAATTTTTTGAAAAAATATCACAATGTTCAGAACGATGAGAAAAGTGGTTGGATTTTTTTCAATTTTTTTTTGAAGTCGTTTTTTCCAAAAAAATCTCAAAGAAATGTCCCTGTATGAACAATGCAGAAACCGCGCCAGGATGTGACATAACAAGTTCAGAACTATCGCCGAGTTGCCAAACGTTATTCATAATATTCCTTTACAATGTAAGCAGGCCGAAAATGTAATGACCTTTCACTCGGTATGCATACATATTATTCAAGAATAACTAAATCAAGAACAGCTATCTAATACGAAGTCTTCATTTCAATATAATGCTAACACAAGTTCTGTTTTATTCATATGATGAATTAGAATAACATTTCCTTAGAAGTCGCAAAATAGTGACACTGGCAACTCGCCGATCACCAGGAATTACAGCGTTGCCAAGCGTTATTGATAATATTTTTTCAGAATGTGAGGTATACATACATATTATTCAAGATTAACTAAATCAAAAACGGCTATCAAAGACGAAGTCTTCTTTTCAATATCACATATGCTGACACAAGTTCTGTTCTATTCATGGGATGAAACAGAATAACATTTCTCCAGAAGTTCCACAAAATAGTGACACTGGCAACTCAGGTAAATGCCAAATCAGTGGACATATGACGTCAAAAGAAGCGGCAATAATTCTGTGTTTGAATGTCTTACCGAATTTGAGGGTTTTAGAGCAGCGTATATTCGAATATTATACAATATCTTCTAGGAAAAACTATGCACACATAATATTTTATTACTGTATTTCAACTTCAAGCACATTTGAAGCAAATTAAACTGTTTGTGATCTCGCCTATTGACCCTAGTGGTTAGGGAAAGTTATCCACGTGAAGGAAATTTGACGAATCATGTTCACGAAATGTAATGTCTGAGGGCCGAACTGAGGCAACATTAGAAAATGTAAACAAGTATAGTTCTATTTGTACCGTTAGGAGGAGTGGGACCCATTTCCATTGGTCAATGATTCAGATCATATATTAGATCATATATGCTACGCAGGATACGGAATTCTGTATTGTTTGTTTGGTATAAGAGGGGTACAAATGAGAGGGGGTGAAGGGGATTTGGTGTACTATACGTAATAGCTAGTACCGCGTGTAACTGTCAATAGCTCGACCTACCAAAACAATGACCGTATCTATCGTAGCATATATGATCGAAGGTCAATGATCGTTCGTCTGTGTCAAAAGCATACACATATGTATAGTTCTAAGACGGCAACCAGAGAGAGCATCTCCAATTTTGGATTCCCAATAAACTCTACATGATGAGGTACAATAGGACCAAGAATTTTTTCAATGATATCCAACCTGGTTTAATTTCCGAGTTATCACATCATTCGCCTCCCGTCAATGGAGGGTTTTCAGTAATTTACACTTTTTTTCAATTTCCAGTCATCTTGGCAGAAAACTATCGTTTTTCTCGTATTGAGTTTGGTATTTATTCAAAATTTGGTTCAGATCTGACAAAAAAATTGATTCGGTTCGGAAAAACTAAAAAGAAAAAAATCAAAACTTAAAAAATTCCTATTTACTACTTTTGCCAATTGGACCTAGCATTTTTTCAATGATACCGAAGCAGGTATAATTTGACACGAGGAATGCGCTGGTTCTAATAGAATATCAATGAAGTTCAGCATTTCCGAGATATCACGTCATTCGTCTCCGGTCAATAGGGGATTTTCTGTAATTTTCGTTTTTTTCGAACTTCTAGTCATCATGGCGAAAAACTGATGACGCCATTGACAAGAATAAACTGATTCAATTCAGAAAAAGAATGTATCAAAACTCAAAAAATTCCTATTTAACTACTTTTGCCAATTGGACCTAGAATTTTCTCAATAACAACGAACCGAGTATAATTTGACACGAGGAATGCGCTGGTTCTGATAGAAAATTGCTATAGTTCAGCATTTCCGAGATATCACGTCATTCGCCTCCGGTCAATAGGGGTTCCTCTGTGATTTTCGTTTTTTTTTCAACTTTCAGTCATCATGGCGAGAAACTAATGATACCATCGTTTTTCTTGTGTTGAGTTTGGTCAGAATCCGTAATTTGGTTCGGATCTGACTAAAATAAACTGATTCGGTTCAGAAAAAAAAAGTACATCAAAACTCCAAAACTTTCTATTTACTACTTTTGCCAATTGGACCTAGAATTTTTTCAATGATACCAAACCGGGTATAATTTGACACGTGGAATGCGCTGGTTCTGATAGAAAATCGCTAAAGTTTAGAATTTCCGAGATATCACATCATTCGCCTCCGGTCAATACGGGTTTTTCTGTAATTTTCGTTTTTTTCCAACTTCCAGTCATCATCGCGAGAAACCGATGACGCCATCGTTTTTCTCGTGTTGAGTTCGGTGAATCCGAAAATTGGGTCGGATCTAACAAAAATAAACTGATTCGGTTCAGAAACTCGAAAAACTCCTATTTACTACTTCTGCCAATTGGACCTAGAATTATTTGAATGATACCGAACCGTATATAATTCGACACGAGGGATGCGCTGGTTCTAATAGAGAATCGCTGAAGTTTAGCACTTCCGAAATATCACGTCATTCGTCTCCGGTCAATAGGCATTTTTCTGTAATTTTAGTTTTTTCCAACTTCCAGTGATCATGGCGAAAAACTTATGACGCAATCGTTTCTCCCGTGTTGAGTTTGGTCTAAATCCGACATTTGGTTTGAATCTGACAAAAATGAACTGAGTCGGTTCAGAAAAAAGATGCATCACAACTCGAAAAAATCCTATTTACTACTTTTGCCAATTGGACCTAGAATTCTTTGAATGATACCGAACCGGGTATAATTTGACACGTGGGATGCGCTGGTTCTAATAGAAAAATCGCTAAAGTTCAACATTTTCGAGATATCACGTCATTCGCCTCCGGTCAATAGGAGTTTTTCTGTAATTTTCGTTGTTTTCCAACTTCCAGTCATCATGGCGAAAAACTGCCATCGTTTTTCTAGATCCGAAATTTGGTTCGAATCTGACAAAAATAAACTGATTCGGTTCAGAAAAAAATGCATCAAAACTCAAAAAATTCCTATTTACTACTTTTGCCAATTAGACCTGAAATTTTTTCAGTGATTCCAAACCGGGAATGCACTGGTTCTAATAGAAAATCGCTGAAGTTCAGCAATTCCGAGATATCACGTCATTCGCCTTCGGTCAATAGGAGTTTTTCTGTTATTTTCGTTTTTTTCCAACTTTCAGTTATCATTGCGTAAAAATGATGAAGCCATCGTTTTTCTCGTGTGTGTTTGGTCTCAATCCGAAATTTGGTTCTGATCTGACAAAAAATATAAAAAAATATCTCTTGTATTTTTTGCGTCCGACAAACCGTTTAGGAGATATATGACAGAACGCGTTTTCCAAGATGGCCGTTTACGCAAACCTCTCCAAGTCGCGCCAACTGAGAGTTATACTCAGGATCAACCCTCTCTATCACGTGGAATGAAAAAATCGCTACTATAACCAGATGTTTTACGGCTGATGACGCTATCGTTTTTATCGTGTTGAGATTGGTCTAAAACCGGAATTTGGTGCAGATCTGACGAAAATAAACCGATTCGGTTTTCAAAAAGAATGCATCAAAACTATAAAAAAAATGATTCACTACTTCTGCCATCTAGATCTCGATCTAGAATTGTTCCAATGATTTCGAACCGGGTATAATTTCCGCCGGTTCTAATGAAAAATCGCCAAGGTTTAGCATTCCGAGTTATCACGTCATGACGCCTCCATTTAATAGGGGTATTTCAGTGTCACTTTTTTCCAATTTCTAGTCTTCCCCCCCCCCCAAATCATTCAAACGGCAATTACAAAATTTTGGGATGAGAATCAACATTTTTTTCAATGCCAGCTGCTGATTCTGGAATTGATGGAAAAAAAATCACATTGTTACCGTTTGCCGAATAATTATCCGATGTTTCGGATCCTAAAATTCTTTGGATAATTCCGGATAATTTTGGATAATATTTTGATCCTATAAACCTACCCAGGATTCCAGATTCAGGTGTGATTTTTTATGAGAGATCTCGCTTTTGCTTCTTGTTTTTTGATTGGCTGCTGATGAGAACTAATTATTCACTGTCATTCAGCACATAAAATAGCTGAAACTCAATTTTCAATGAGCGTTTCCAGCTATAGATCACTGTCATTGACGTGATGAAAAAAGAACCTATTTGTGATTTCCTCAAATCTACACCAGCATTTATGGCACACTCCAAAAAAAATGAGCTAAGAATTTTGTCTACATTTATCACAAATTTTTTTCACAGTTTCCGTTTTCCAGGAAAGGGCGTGGGCTAGCTTTTGATTCAAACTGCACCACACACACTGTAATTTTGAAAATATGCAATATATAGTGATCGGACGGGTGCCATAATTCCTTACACATTTATTACAGCTCATTGACATGTAGAACATTCCAAAATGTTGATCTCCAAGGGGTTAAATACTCCAAAATATTGAATAATCCCTATTAAATATACATCAAAACGTGGATGTTAACAGATTTTTTTTTTAAACTTCTAACACATCCATTTCGAACAATCGACGTTGAAGAAATCGCAAAATGTCACTGGAACCCCAAAAACCAATATTATAGGAAATGTATTCAGAAGAGAGAGAGAAAGAACGTAAAAGCAATTGTGTAAATTTCATATAGGATAACAGTAATTTAAATATTGAATTGATTCGGATGCTGCAGTGCTTCCACCATTTCAGAAGAAATTTTGCTGTGTATTAGTGAACCTGACATATTCACAAAAACGTCATTTTGAAAAATGTTAGCCCAGGTAAATTAATCTAATTTGAAATTACCAATGAATTAAAAATGCCTAGACGGAAAGAAAAAAGACTTTCTAATGCTAATGCTGATGAGGAGGATCAGTCTCAATTATGAGGAAACTCCAGATAAGTTAAAAGAATTAATGAAAATAATCACTAAACTCAAGAACGAGATCATACATCTATGGAAAATTAATGAGGAAAAAGAGTTACTTCTTACTGAAAAAGGAAAAAAATATTAAATTTTTATCGCAAGAAAATGAAAGAATTCAACAAA
Source organism: Gonioctena quinquepunctata (assembly GCA_018342105.1). Taxonomy (NCBI): domain Eukaryota; kingdom Metazoa; phylum Arthropoda; class Insecta; order Coleoptera; family Chrysomelidae; genus Gonioctena; species Gonioctena quinquepunctata. Next base: position 81,883 of record JAFIRS010003080.1, on the reverse strand, counting down.
ACTACAATATTATTGTATCAAACATAGTTGAAAAGGATACCATTGTGGATAGTCTACAGAAAATAGAAGAGGAGTTAAGAGAAATGAAAAAGAAAAACACTGAAAAAGTAATTCAAAATGATGTTATGTCATATGCAGAGATCACCAAGAATAATTTGAAAATATTACCACAAAAAAATATTGAAACATTCACAATCCGTCCAAAAATAATTCAACCTACTATCAAAATCCAAAAAGATTTGAAAAATAATATTAATATAGAAAAACTGAATATGTCCTTTGACTCTGTAAAGTTTGTGAAACATGGGGGTATAGAAGTGAGGTGTAAAAATAATAGCGACTCCGTGAAATTGAAAGAAGAAATAGAAACGAAAATGAACAACAAAGTATAATATTATTACGCAGAAATTGACAAATCCCAAAATCATAACTAATGGACTTCGGTTGGAGAAAGAAATGGATAAAGAAGAATCGGAAGAAATAATTAGAGAACATCAATAAAAAAGATAATCTGAAGATAAACCATATGGAGTTCGTTGAATCAAAAAAGAGCTATACAATTTGCGCTGAAGTCAATGGAAACCTATTTCATAAAATTATCAATAACTCTGATCAAAAGTTGTTTTCTGATTGGCAAATATGTAAGGTATTTGATGGAAAGAAGGTAACACAATGCTTTAATTGTTTCCAGTTCAACCACAGTGCCCATAAATGCCGAAATATTTCTTTGTGTCCCTACTGTGCTGGCAATCACAAATTGGAAAGTTTTCCACAAACGTACACTAGCAACCACCAGTGCGGAAATTGTATATTGTCCAATTCAAAATATAAGACGAAATATGACACCAAACATTCGGCAGATAACCAATTGTGTCCTACCTTCGAAAATTAAAAAAAAATTCCAATGTCGAATAAACTATGGCCTTACAAAGTAATGTAAATGTTCCAGACTACTCTTTTACATTAGATCATAACATCAAACTTCATGAACTACCATCGATTTCTGACTTCAATTATATTGAATTGAAAACATTTGAAAATATAACATTCAAATTAAAGGTCAATCAAAAACAAAATTGAAATTGAATATAATTATAATAACGAAAACTTGTTTGAGAAAAGATGAAGAAAAATATTACAACTTTGAAGGTTTTTCTTCCATATATTCTAGCAGAGAAAAACGTGCTGGCGGTGTAGGTATTTTCATCAAGGAAAATATTGAATTTGAAATTGAAGAAAAAAAAAGGAGATATACTATCGTTTATTGTGGTGAAAATCAACTTTTAAATTTGTTGTTATGTGGCTTATATCGTCCTCCTAAGTTAAGTAAACAAATATTTTTTGAATTCATGGATGAAACCCTTGAAAATCTTAACCATCACAACTCTCAGATATTTTTTTTGGCGATATGAATATCAATATTCTATTTGATAATAAGAAAACCAAATAATTGATTGATATCTATAATTCCAATCGTTTAATATTGGTCAATATCATAATTCCAACAAGAGAAATAAATAATGGTTCAACTCTAATTGTTCATTTTCTAATGAATTCAAAAAGACACATAAATGTCTTTATCACCAATACTTCACTCAGCGACCACAAAATTATATCACATGTATGAATACACAACCTACAACAAACAAAAATAAAACTGATTATATTTCAGTAAAAAAATTGAATCTTGAAAGATTAAAAAAAGAATTAATAAATTTAAATCATACAATTCAATTTTATAATAATCCCAATGAAGCATATATAAAATTATTAGAAGTTTTTAACTCCTGTTTATTCATAAAAAAATATAAATGTAAAAAAGAATCTAAGCCATGGTTTGATGATCACGTAGCAAAATAATAATAGATAAAAGAACGTGACAAATACTTCTACAAGAAAAAAAAGACCCCCTTTCAGATAACTTTTTAGAAAAATATTCTCATTTCAATAAACTTGTTAAAAAAATCTCTAGAGAAAAGAAATTCAAATATTATCGAGAGCAATCCACCAATTCCACTCCCAAGGTAGTATGGAATGGTATAAATTCCTTGTTGGATATACATCAAATCAGAATAGTCATAAATATGTTAAAAGTTTGGAATCACACAATTTAAAAATTGAAGATCCAATCAGAATCTGTGAGGCATTCAATATTCACTTTGTAAATATCGGAAATAAATTATCATCTGGTATTCCCAAAACGTTTGAACCTGTTAATGATATATCAAGTATTTCACCCATATTCCTAAAACCTATCTCCTATATCTGAAATCGAAGAAGTCATTGAAAATTAAGATCCAAAAATAGCTTGTGGTTATGATAAAATTGGTGTAAGAATTGTTAAAGCAGTCAAATTCGAAATATCTCCAATTTTATTCTTTATCATCTCAAAATCATTCGAAAAAGGTATAGTACCAAATAATATAGAAATTGCGAAGGTGTCACCAATTTAAAAGGTAAAATAATGATTCGAATAATTATAACCAATTTATATTCTTCCAATTTTTTCGAAAATTTCAGAAAGACTGATACATGTGAGACTTTTTGATTATCTTGAAAATAATAATCTACTATACGAAGGTCAATATGGTTTTCGCAAATCCAGGGACACAGAGGTGGCAACGATGGATGTTATTACCGAAATTCAAATTCAAATTGACAATAATAAAAAAAGTAGTATGTTATCCTTGGACTTGTGTAAAGCATTTGATACTGTTGATCATGAAATTCTACTAAAAAAAATATTGAACATTGGAATCAGAGGATTGGATTGGTTCAAAAATTATTTGTATAATAGAAAATAGTATGTTCAAATGGGAAATCATCAGAGTTCTTTAAAAAATATAAAGTGTGGAGTACCACAAAGTTCCATTCTCGGTCCTGTACTATTCTTAATATATATAAACAATCTTTCAAAATTAAAATGAGAAGGAAGAATGAAATTATTTGCTGATGACCCCACAATAATGTACTTTTCAGACGATTATAGAAAAATACAAAACTACATGAATAATGATGAAAAAAATTCATTTGGCCACAACAACATGAATTGACCATCAATTTCAATAAGTCTTCCTACATGAATGTTTCAAAAAGAACAATTGACACTCCCACCAGTTCCATTCATTTCCAAAAAAAAATATCATAAATTACACTGAATCAACAACATTTCTAGGACTTTATATCGATAAGAAATTATCATGGAATGAGCATATTGAAAAAATTCGGAAGAAAATATCACCTTATATGCATTCTTTACAGAATGAGAAATTACATTACATTAAAATTTTTAAATTACATCTTCTTTAGTTTAATTTATTCACACTTGCAGTATCCCATTCCTATACCCGGAACTGCAAATAATTCTATTTTAAAACCATTAAAATCATTACAAAATAAATCAAAAAAATGTATATATAAATTACCACATCTAGAACCAACAATAAATTTGTATAAATTAAAAAGGCTTTTGAATTTGAATTCTCTTCATAAACTCAAACTATGTTGTTTCATTCATTTTGTCAAAAATAAAATAAAAGAAACACCTAAAATAAGTTTCACTGAAATGGACAAAATTCATAATTATGCCACTAGGCAAACAAATTTTTCATCCATTAGTAATGTTTATTCCGAAATTGGAAAGAAATGTATTTACCATAATTTATAATTCAATTCCTAACAACATAAAAAAATTAAACTAATGGCGAAATTCAAAATCGAACTGAAATATACACCTCACTCAATTGGATAAAAATTAAAAATGTTTATTTGGTTATACCTTAGTATATATACTTTTTCGAACTATTGTGAATTTATGGTAATCCACAATTCGTTTTTGACTACTTCCATGAAGTATATATGTATTTTTTGATCTTATAACTAGTTTAGTCCCTAACCATACACATGTAACGTTTCTTGGGACAATAAAGTTATTATTATTATTAAATCTATGAAAAAACTGTTGTATCGGATTCTCAATTTTGATAGTCAAAATAGTCCATGCTCACCTAGAAGCATGTGATATAAGATTGTGAGATACTGTGATAAATTTCAAACTCAACAAAAAATTGTTTATTACATTTTTGAGTACTATTGCCTTTCAAAAATTCATTAGATAGATAGATAGATTAAATTATTATCCCAAAGGACTTTTAGTGGGACGACTATTTCTACAAGTTTACTGGGAGAATGATTTCCCATCTGCATGAAATAGAAAACAGATTCTCATCTAAAGTGTCATTTCAACTGTGTTTTTATTATAAAAGTACAAAATGTTTACCAAATACTAAACTGAACCGTTATTTCTACATAAAAGTATAAAATAACTTGAATAAGACTTATATAATCAAAGTAAAGTACTAGACTTAAGTGAACCCAGGCTTATGTAATGGGGTAAAACAATTTTTACACAGACCGACATTACAGGTTGAGCAAATAATGTTGCTTTGTTTCTCTTTGGCTTTGCTGCAAAAAATGTTTCATAAGTTGATTGACCAATAATGATCTAAATTTCAATTGACTCAATGGTTTTTTCTTCTGTGCTCTCGCTGATAATTTGTAGAGGATGTAGGAATTTACAAGACAAGCTTCTAGTAAGTATAAAAATATTTTGATCCACCATCGCCTAGATTTATGATTCATATTGTAGAATGACATGTATTGGTCAAAATAGTCCTCCCCTCCCATGTATTTGTTACAACATGATATCATTTTCGGGTAATCTACAGGAACTTTTTCGCCTTTTTGGTTGCGTCGTAAAACTGTCGTTTTTTCTCCAAGATTATGAATTGTGGATGCCACAGATACACATTTTGTTCCTCGATCTTTCCATTTTACTACCCCAATGTTGCCTGATTGGGCAAAATCAAATTCAGATTTTTGTAACTCCTTTGATGAAATCGCCAGGGTAATTATTTTCTGTCCACACGCAAGGTGCCGCAAGCAAATAAATCTTTACTAAGAAGAATATCAAGGAGAGTAATACTGCAAAAGTAATTATCAAAGTACAAACAGTAATTTTTTCCAGCATAAGGTTTTGATAGCCGCAAAACCACTTTCTTTCCCAGGCATTGTGCTACAGTACCATCTTCATTTTTTCCAGTATAGACAATTTAGCAAATATTCAGTTTCAGAGCAGCAACAAGCCCAAATTTTGAAGCCCCTCTTAGTGGGCTTCATTGGCATGTACTGCTCCATACTTGATCTTCCTTTATATCCTATCATAGACTCATCAATAGAAATGTTACGGAAAGGTTTATACAAGCTTGAAAAAGTAATTTCAAGGTGGTCAATTAGAGGACGTAACTTGTAGAGTATATCAAACTGATCTGTCCCTCAAAATGAGTAAAAACCTTTTCAAAGTCATAATTCCCGCAATCCGATCAACATGAAAATGTTCGTCTTCAGACCAATATAATTCCATGCTAGGTAATGGGTGAATGCCCATAAATATCAAAATTCCAAAGAATGCTTTCAATTCGGCAAGTGTAATTATTGTAGAGTCATCGTTCTTATGCAATTGTTGAGCATATAGATTACTCTCCGTCACTATTTTTGTAAGGAAATTATCGGGAAGAAATTTCAAAAATATCGATAGACTGTCTACGTCAATATCATTTGGTCCTACATTTTCAGTAAACTGAGCTTTACCATGCATGTCTGGCATTTGTGTGCATTTAGTCCAAACAAATTCCTTCTCACTTGTTCCCTTCTTGGTTTTCACACTATGTCTTGTTATTTCCACTATTTCCACTATTTCTCCTTTTATAACCTCGTCTTCTACTTCGCTGCTTTCGGGATCCAAATTTTCAGTGAAATAAAATTTTCTGCTTTTGGATTCGTTTTCTTCTTCATAATCTGGGTCTGCAACGGAATCATCTGAATCTTCCGAATTTTTTTCATAGGTGAGTGAAAAACTGGTATTTTGAATAGATGTAGAAGGCATATTTAGTATTTCTGGAGAAGGAACTGGCGCCAAATCTGAGCTGTATGAAATAAGACATGTTCAGAATCTTGTTTCTGTTCAGGGTCACTAGAAAATTGCTGGTCTTGTTCTAATGTGAGTGGTGAACTTTTTGTCGAGCTTCTAAGATATATTGATTTGGAACTTCTATTCATTGACTCTAGCATGTTATTTTCTCCATCCGAATCACCCTCACATTCAGAATCAATAGCCATATTATCAGTGATACTATCTTCTCCATACATCAGCTTTTCTAACTGCTCATCTGACAAATTTTTCGAATGCCACATATATTACATGGGACGAAAATCGCACATTGACACTGCAAAAAACACGCAAAATTAGATTTGCGGGTAATTTCAGCCCAGCCAAGAATCAGATACGTAAAATTATGTTTCTTTCCCACAATTTATATATTGACTGGCATATATATCAAATATTACTTTTCTCAGTCATAATTCAACAGAAAAAAAACTGAATACAAAATGTAGAAATTCTAACTTCGGAATCTTTTTTCCTCATTTCACGAATGATGTGGCTAAATATCAATACTATTTAAAACAAATACACTATAATTTGAGAGTTATGAATACTTATGTAACTTACTTACATTTTTTTATTCATAAAAAAGGCACAACACGAACAAAAACATGGACAACAAGAACTTTCAGAAAATGTATCTTTTTTTATGAACTATTGGGATAATAATTCCCCAACAAATAGTTCTGTGCTAGAACGAAGCTTCCTCTATTGGCAAACAGATGGCAGAACATTCATTCTTATGTATACCTATATATTGGGCAGAAATTTTCCCAGTAAAACATTAGCTGCCTGCCTTAGATATGGTGGGAAAATATTATACCAGTAAACCTTGAGGGGTTAATGCATTTGAAAAGTTTGTTAACACATCCCAATCTTCGAATTCTGAATTTATATAGTCGAAATAGTCTATGCACACTTAGAAGTATGTGATAGAAGGTAAATTTAAAACCCAAAAAAAACATATTTCTGTCATAATACCTTTTAAAAATTTATTAACACATCCCACTCTTTAAGTTTTCAATTTCTGCAATTGAAATATTCCATACGTACCTACAGTTCAAACCTCTACAAATCGACCCCTTGCTCTTAATGAAATGAATATTGCTTACTAATCTTCAGTTATTTAGAGATCATAAACTGTTTTTCATTTTGGAAACACATATCCTAAATTGGGCTTGAACTTAAACTGTTTCGGTAGGTTGATTTTTTTGTTCGTAAGTGAAGAAACTAGTGATAAAAACTTGTGGGGTACTGTAATAAATTTTAAATGTTAATCTCACATTTTTGAGTAATAATGCCTTTCAAAAATTTAAAAAATTCGTTAATACATACCACTCTCCAAACTTTCCATTTTTGTAATCAGAATAGTCCATGCATACTTAGAAACTTGTGTAATAAATTTGAAACTCAAAGAAATTTGTGTCCCATTTTTTTGTAATAATGCCTCTTAAAATTCGTTCATAATTCTAATTCTGAAAGTTCCAATCCTTTAAGCAAAATAAAATTTGTATTTGATTAAATTTCCTATAAGATTGGTTTCTGGTGTTCCAGTGAATTTTTTGCTATTAGTTAGAAGGGTAGTTTCCTTGTCCCATATTTCATTCGCAATTAATAAATATAAACAATCCTAGGACATCTTTAGATCGATTGCAACACACTGAAATATTTTCAGTGGATGTAACGCACCGAAAGAGCAATTAAACTATATTATGTTCAGTAGTAGGTATTTGGGACATCAAATAATAAAATGCATTTATAATAAATTATTTCCATTTCTTATGAAATATAAAATCATAACTGATTGTCAAAACGGCTTCTATCCTGGCAGATAAACGGAGAACGCAGCAACGGACTTCATGGAGTATGTACACAAACACATGGACTCCGGTAAATACGTTGCAGCGCTTTTCTTTGATCTGTCAAAAGCATTCGACTCGATTGATCTCACTATTGTGTATGATTAATTCTATGCGATAGGCATCAGGGGGAATATTCTCTCATGGATAATATCATCTCACTTTCCGGAAAATGAAAGTTAGTATATCAGAGGCAAATTCAGAGTTGTATGACGTTGACCTTGGAGTTCCACAAGGCTCGGTCCTAGGCCCACTAATGTTTTTACTATTTGTAAATGACCTACCCTTCCACGTAAGATCAGAATGTATGGTACTCTTTGCAGATGATACCTCCATTGCGGAACAAGCTGATAGCATTGAGGAACTACAAGTCAAACTGAACGCAGTCTCCAATAGGTTTATTGCATGGTGTAAACAAAATGAATTAATTGTGAATGCTGACAAAACAGTACTGATTACGTTCTTTGGGAAAAAAATAGTAAACAGTTTGATAGAAGTTAATGTAAACGATGAAACCATTAAACCATCTGAAGATACGAAGTTTCTAGGTATATACATTGATTCAGCGTTGAAATGGGATGAGCAAATTAGTCATGTTTGTAAAAGACTGAATAGTAGTTTTTATGCTATTCTTCAACTCAAGAATATCTTAGACGAGAAATCAATTCAAAATTCAAACTGTTCCAAGTATATACATTTACAGTCTGATTATTTAATTTTTTTTTTATGTTCTGGTTCCCACGAAAAGGGATATCCTGTAATGTTCAGAGAACATCGTGGGAACCAAGGGAAAGAAGGTAGGAGTTGGTGTTCTTCTTAAATTTCTGGAGGTTGTATGCCTCGGGGAACACCTCCCTAGGCAATGAGTTCCAAAGCCTCGCTGTTCGTTGGATGAACGAGTCTTTGGAAAGTGATGTTCTGCAGGTCTCCAAAGTGACCACGAAGGGGTGTGATGACTGAACTTGACGGGTTAATCTCGAAGAGACTGCCAAAGCAGGAACGATTGTTGATATTTCAGAAGAGCATCGCCCATGAAAATATCTATAAAATAGAGACAAATCGCCAACTTTTCTACGGTGTTCCAGACAAGTGAGCGAGTTTGTAAGCGTGGCATCACCGACTAGACGAATTGCCCTTTTTTTGGACAGAATCCAATAGCCTCAGGATATGTTTAGGTGCCGCGCTCCAAATATGGGAACAGTATTCCAGGACAGGTCGGATCTGTGCCTTATAGATCATAAGCAGCTGAGTGGGGGTAAAATAGCTCTTGGCACGAAACAAAAAACCAAGTTTTTGTGATGCACTTTTGGCAATGGACCTCACGTGATTTTCTTAGGAAAGGTTATTGCTGATAGTAATACCAAGCATCGATATGGATGACTTCAGTGGTATGGTTACTCCTGACAAAGTTATGTTAGGCACAGTGAGATCGGCTTTTCTAGAGAAAAGACATGCTTGTGTTTTGTTTGTATTGTAACGTAAATAAACTTAACTTGGTTTTAATAATTTATTTCACACTTAAATCTACAACTTAATTTATATTACGCCACTGTATAGCTCGATCGTATGGGCTCGTTCAGACTGTCCGTGCCATCTTGAGGGTTGCCTATTTATCTCCGTTACAGAATTCCCGATCTTTCGAATTCTGGCAGTTGGCGACCAGCATGTTCCAATTGTTTCCAATATTGAATGTTGTTTTCCGCGGCAGAGCGACTGGATTGTTCTCGAATATCTCCGGGGATGACCTCATCGTTGTCGATGGCAACGCGTGAGGCGACAGGTCCGGCCTAGGTTCGTTACATTGCCCCCTTCTTAAAGACATTTCGTCCCGAAATTTCATCCTTGGAGTGTGACGATATCTGCATGACTCCCCATATCTGCACCGTGAAGTTCGATGGAAGTAACACTCCACGGTCTTCATGATTGGTCGTGGAAGAGGGTTACAGCAAACCAAAATCTTGACGCCGCTGGATCTGAATATCGCCTCCAGCATACTTCTTATGACTCTCCAGTCCAACCCATCAATACCACAGGACAATTTTGGAATTGCTAGATCCACCAGATTCTGGTCCACCATAGTATCTCTTAGTTTGGTGAGACTCTTCCAGACATCTTCATAGGACGGTTTATCTTGGGAATGCCTCTTGGTAACTAGGTAGTAGATGTTTCTCTGGCCTTTCTTCAACTGTAGCACCCCACCAACTTCTGGATTCTGCTCCTGCAGTGTTTGGAGTTGACCAAATTTCTTGGAGAACACTACGGCGATGCCCCTGGACATTCGAAGATCTTCTGCCACACAGTACGCTAGTGCGTAGTCAGCAGGCACCTCGAAAAGGTCTCGTGACTCCTCTCTAGTAACCCCATGTAGAACTTTCTGCCCGTTTGAATACAAGGACATAAACTTCTCGAACGTCATATCATCCTCCGGTGGCTTGAGGGTGCGAACTTGGTCATGGTTTCCAGCGTAAGGGGCCAACCTGTTGACATGGACGACCCTTGGTTTCCCTCGGGGTGGCTTATGGATTCGGTTCACAAGGTCGTTTATCCTTTTCACGATTTTATACGGGCCTTCCCACGAGTTCCGCAACTTTGGTGATAGTCCATGACGACGTTTGGGGTTGTACAGCCAAACCTGGTCATCAACCTTAAACCCTCCAGCGTCGGCCTTGATGTCATAGGTCTTCTTCATTTTATCGCTGGTACTCTGGATGTTCAACCGGACTCGTTCGTGGATGTCGTCCATTCTCTGCCGAAGTTTGCTGACGTAGTCCTCTCGCGCAGTGTCTTGTCCTGGCGGTATCCCAAACTTCAGGTCACAAGGCAGTCGCAGTTCTCGGCCCATTATAATACTAGCAGGAGTTTGACCGGTTGATTCGTGTACTGCGGATCGATAGGCCATCAGGAACAAATGAAGATACTGGTCCCAGTCTCTTTGATGGTCAGAGACAACCTTGGACAAGTGGCGGTTGATCGTCCTGTTCATCCGTTGCACCATTCCATCGGACTGCGGATGTAGGGCCGTGGTTCTTGTCTTGCGGATGTTCAGCAAGAGACATATTTCTTGGAACAGGTTGGATTCGAAATTTCTGCCTTGATCCGAGTGCAGCTCCATTGGAATACCGAATCGACATATCCACTCTTTCACCAAGACGTCGGCGACGGTGATGGCTTCCTGGTTGGGCAGGTCATAGGCTTCCGCCCACTTACTGAAGTAGTCCATTGCCACAAGGATGTATTTATTCCCGTGGTCGGATACGGGAAACGGGCCGGCGATGTCAATGGCGATTCTCTCGAACGGGCTGCCTACGTTGTACTGACGCATCGGGGCCTTGGGTCGTATTCGAGGTCCATTGCTAGCAGCGCATACAGCGCACTTTCTGCACCAGTCCTGGACGTCAGCTTGACAATTGGTCCAGTAAAACCGTTGCCTCACTTTCTGCAGGGTCTTCGTCACTCCCAGATGTCCTCCAGCGACTCCATCATGGATTTCCCGCAGCACTTCTCTTCTGTTCCTGGGAACAATTATTTGGCGTCTGTCTTCCCCACCAGTATCGGCCTCCAACACACGTTTCAGGATCCCATTGTCCAGAATAAGAGAGTTCCATTGTGCCCAATAGGACTTAACCGCCGGCGAGTAACCTGCGCCTTCCTGCCCTGACGGTCTACGATTGCCCTTCTTCCAGCTGACAACTGCCAAGGTCGGGGTCTTCTCTTGGTTTTTCTGGATCTTGCTGTCATTCCAGTTGTCATCCATTGCCGCGGTTCTACAAAGTGTTGCTTCTTTCTCTTCTGCTCGTCGGCAATGTGAGCAATCATCTGGACATGGTCTTCGCGACAAGGCATCTGCATTCTTATGGCTAGTTCCGGCTCGATGTTCGATCTCGAAATCGAATTCTTGGAGTCTCTCGATCCAACGTGCTACTTGACCCTCAGGATTTTTGAACTGTAAGAGCCATTTGAGAGCTGCATGGTCAGTTCTCAACAGGAATCTTCTTCCATACACGTACTTGTAGAAGTGCTCCACTCCCTTTACAACAGCTAACAGCTCTCGCCTGGTGACACAGTAATTGCGCTCTGGTTTGCTGCGTCTTGCTGAAATAACCAATGACCTTCTCCTGTCCCTCCTGGATCTGAGATAGGACAGCTCCAAGTCCCACGTTGCTGGCGTCCGTATCCAAAATGAATTTCCCTTTGGGTAGGGGATAGCTCAGTACAGGTGCGTTGATCAAAGCTTCTTTCAGCTTCCTGAATGAGTCTTGACATTCTTCGGACCACTGGAACTTTGTTTGGCCTTCCGTGAGCCTGATCAGTGGTTTAGCGATGTTGGCGAATCCCAGCACATATCGGCGATAGTATGTGCATAAACCAAGGAAACTTCGAAGTTGGTGAATGTCTTTTGGGCCAATCCTCAACAGCTTTGATCTTCTGGTCATCCACTGCTACTCCTTCCCCAGAGACAACGTGGCCGAGGTATCGTACTTCTTTTTGGAACATATGGCATTTCTTAGGGCTCAGCTTCAATCCGGAGTTCCTCAGTCGCAGGAATACTTCCTCCAAGTTTTTCACGTGGTCCTCGAACGATCTGCCGACCACAATTATGTCGTCGAGATACACTAGACACGTGTTCCATGAGAGTCCCTTCAGCAGTGTCTCCATCAATCTTTCGAATGTGGCGGGAGCATTACAGAGCCCGAATGGCATAACGGTGAACTGCCACAATCCTGAGCCGATGGTAAAAGCAGTCTTTTCTCGATCTTCCTGAGCCAGTTCTACTTGCCAATATCCACTCTTCAGATCAAGGGTCGAGAAAATCGTGGAACCAGCCAACGTGTCTAGGGTGTCATCTATTCTCGAGAGAGGGTAACTGTCCTTCTTCGTGACATTATTAAGTTGGCGATAGTCTACACAAAAGCGTGTCGATCCATCCTTTTTCTTCACCAGTACGACTGGAGAGGACCAGGGACTGTCACATGGTTCGATAACTACTTCTTTTCCCATATCGCTGACTATTTTGTCAGCCTCTTCCTTCTTGGCAAGAGGAAGTCTTCTTGCTGATTGCCGGATCGGCCGAGCACCTCCAGTATCAATTTTGTGCTGGACCACATTAGTTCGACCCCCTTTTCCTTGTCCGGTATCGAAGATGTCTTGGTACTTTTTGACTAAATCTCTTAGTTTGGGCTGTTGAGCTGGTTTTATGTCTTTGGAAGAGATGGCAACTAATTTTTCTAGTTCTGTGGGCAAGTTGTTGGGTTGGCTAATCGTACCTCGTACGCCCCGGATCACAGATGAAACTGACGAGCAGTGCCCCAAAATTTTTCCTTTCTTCAAGGTCACTGGGAAATAATTGACATTCATGACCCTTACCGGAACAAATTTGTCAGCACGCAACAAGGTCTTCCTAGTGCAATCCCTCGTCCAATTTCTCATCATGAAGTTTGGGCTCGAACATCACCACGTCTCCACTGCTCGCACTCCCGTCCAGGCGAGCCTCCAGAATGGTTTCAGCCCTCTCAGGTACGCTTACATCTTCAGCCAACAGCACACGGATCAACTCTTCACTTCTCCCATGAAGTACCAGCTCTTCTCCGTTGACACGTAGGACGCCGTCTTTGAAATCCAATTCAAACCCCCTGGAATTCATGATGTCCATTCCGATGATTGCATCGTCTTCGATGTCCGCTACAAGTGCCTGATGTTTCACTTTAGTGCTGCCCAAAATTATTTCAATCGGTAGCTCGCCATATACAGTAGCTGGCTCCCCTGTTGCTGTGCGTAGCTTCCAAGTTGTCGGTTCAATTCGTTCCGGTGTTCTGGCAAAGGAAGGTCCGAGAATTGTCCTAGTCGCACCTGTATCTAGCAGCATGGTGCAAGGCTCGTTATTGATGAGACCGTCTACGAAAACACCTCTGTTCTGTCGTTTCAGGATAGCGACATATGCGTTGTTAACCGGGGCTTGCTGGACACAGGCCGACGATTGCCCCTTCTCGTCGACCTTCTTTAGTTTTCCTGCATCGGAGTCGTGTTTTCAAATGTTGGACATTTGCTACGCACATGTCCAATTTTGCCACAATTCCAGCATCTTATCTGTCTTTTCTCAGGCAAAACTTCCTTCATCACTTTTCTTATGGCAGCTTCCAAGTCAGCATGCTCCTGTGAGTCTTCTTCAATACTTCGAACTTTACTTTGGTTTTTGCAGGATTGCTCTGCTGCTTCAAATTCCAAAGCGCGTGCCAGTGCGTCTACGAGATGTGTTGGATGAGCTAGTGTCAGCGCTTGTCTGGTTTCTTGGTCACGGAGTCCATCCAAGAATGCCTGAACCGCTAATCGCTCCATTACATTCTCCGGTACGGCTGGATATGCGAGACGAACCAAGCGTGCAATGTCAGCTTCGAATTCTTGTAAGGATTCGCCCGATTTCTGGCAGCGATTTTTCAGTTGGGAGTGGTATACGTGTTCCAAATGGGCGTGGCCATATCGTAATTCTAGATGTTTAATCAGCTGATCATAGTCCTCCTGTTCTTGGGCGGTGAGAGTTTGTAGAATATTTGTCGCTTCTCCACGTAATGCAAGTGTCAGTGCTACAGCTCTTTCCCCTGCATTCCATCCGTTTGCTTTGGCCGCTGCTTCAAACTGCCGGCGGTAATTTGCCCATGGAGTTTTTCCGTCGAACTGAGGCAGCTTCATGGAAAGCTTCCCTATTTCTGAAATGACCTTGACATCTTTTATACCCTCTTGAACTTTATCCACGTTCAAACTCAAGTCCAGCATTGCATTTTCGTTAACCATCTCTGTGGAGGATGCACTATTAATTTGTTTTTCCAGCTTACTGATCGTTTCCTTTATTTTGTCCATTTCTGCCTCGATTCCGTCTTTGATTTCATCGCTGATTATTTCCTTCATCTTGTCCATCTCTGCCTCGACGGTTCCCATTCTTCCAGACGATTCGCCACACCACAGAGTTCTTTTTTTAAGCCTTCTGTGTTTTCTAGGAGCTTATCTTCCAGGCTTCTTGAACTTTCTAGAAGCTTATCTTCCAGGCTTCTTGAATTTTCTTGAAGCTTCTCTTCCAGATTTATAGAATTTTCTTGAAGCTTCTCTTCCAGGCTTCTTGAATTTTCTTGAAGCTTCTCTTCCAGATTTATAGAATTTTCTTGAAGCTTCTCTTCCAGATTTATAGAATTTTCTTGAAGCTTCTCTTCCAGATTTCTAGAATTTTCTTCAAGCTTCTCTTCCAGATTTCTAGAATTTTGTTGCAGCTCTTCTTTCAAGGATTCTATTATCGGACTCAAATCACCTCCAGGAACTTCGAATAAAAATGTTTCGGGGTCCTCACCTTCTTGTATAAGTCCTTCTGCAAGTCTTTCCTGGAGTACTTGCTTTTTACCCGTTGTTAAAAATTCACTTCGCGAATTCTTTTCCACGGGCCACCAGTCTATTGTCTGTTTCACGCGAAGAGTGTATCAGTTTATATTCCCACGCACAATTGTCTACTTCGCGAAAACCGGGCCACTGTCTATTTTCTGTTTCACGCGAACAGTGTATCAGTTTATATTCCCACGCACAATTGTCCACTTCGCGAAAACCGGGCCACTGTCTATTTTGGGCGTACAAAAAGGTCTATCAATTTATTTTTCTGACTATCCACTCCACGATCACTTGTTTATTTTCAAAATCTCACTTCCGAAACCAATTGTAACGTAAATAAACTTAACTTGGTTTTAATAATTTATTTCACACTTAAATCTACAACTTAATTTATATTACGCCACTGTATAGCTCGATCGTATGGGCTCGTTCAGACTGTCCGTGCCATCTTGAGGGTTGCCCATTTATCTCCGTTACAGAATTCCCGATCTTTCGAATTCTGGCAGTTGGCGACCAGCATGTTCCAATTGTTTCCAATATTGACCGTTGTTTTCCGCGGCAGAGCGACTGGATTGTTCTCGAATATCTCCGGGGATGACCTCATCGTTGTCGATGGCAACGCGTGAGGCGACAGGTCCGGCCTAGGTTCGTTACAGTATTGAATTCTACCAAGTTATTAGATCCCCACTCGAGAATTGTTGCTAAGTCCATATTTATATTATTAACATTTCTTCCTCGTTCATTTCTGGTTTCACGGGCTGATATAGGGGCCCTGGAAGAGAAAGCGGTATGGAGGGTACTATCATCGGCAAAGCTGTGTACTGGACATGAAGTTGCTTTCAACAGGTCGTTGATGTGAAGTAGAAATTGGTGCGAGAATAGATCCTTGCGGAACACCAGCATTTATGAGTAGAGTGTCAGATGAAACTCCATCGACCACTACATGGAGAGACCTGTTTGAGAGAAAACTAGCAAGCAGAGAACACAGCTGAGGGGGCAAGCCATAAGACGGAAGCTTGGCGAGGAGTCCCTGGTGCCAAACTCGATCGAACGCCTTGGAGATATCTAATGCCACAGCTAAAGTTTCTCCATACTTTTCAATATATGTGAGACGTAAGCGAGCAGGTCACCAGTTGATCTCTGATGGCGGAAGCCATATTGCCTATCGTTGACAATTCCTGAGTCTTCCAGATATTTCATGAGCTCGATGTTGATGGCTTTTTCCATGACCTTTGAAATAATAGATAGCAGTGCGATAGGTCTGTAGTTGCTATGTAGGGCTTTTTTGCCTTTTTTAGGGACTGGCTGTACTCTTGCAATTTTCCAATTGGACGGAAATACCCCCAAATTGTAAGAGTGGTTGAACAACTTGCAAAGAACAGGTGTTAGTTCGGGGGCACATATCTTGAGAATAATCGGCGGGATTCCGTCAGATCCACAGGCTTTGTTGGTGTTGAGACCCAGCAAAATCTTTCTGATAGTACGTTGGCGAAAGATGATCTCGGGCAGTGACTGTCAATAGGTGTAATGTTCGGGGGTTGTTTTCAATCTATAGTGGATCTAAATTCTTTAATTGACTGCCTGTTGAGCTGAAGTCAATCAATAACATGAGTACATTCAAACGTAAATTATAAAATTGTATATCCACTGAAGGATTTTATTCAGGAGATGAATTCCCAAATTATAATGAAGAACTCAACAAAAAACAATTACAACATAAACTATGGAACCCTACAAACCAATACTGCTAGATTTATTGATTGGTACATGAATTTTATACTTCCATATCTATATTTTATCTATATCCCTTACTCTATTCTAAACAGACAACTATGTCAAAACCCTCATGTTCATTATCAAAAATATGTGAAATTTTGCAAGATACCTGTTTCTACAGCGGTTCAAAAGTTGAGTGTTATTTTAACTATGCGTGTGTGATATCTGTATTTTGTCATTTGATTTTGTGTTCACCATTTTGTATTTCCCATTGATTATGTGTCTAACCTGACTTATCCTATATCAGGTATATGATCTTAAAGGACTAATAAATTATCATATAAAACCGTTATTGATTTCACAAGTAAAAACTCTTTCTTTTTTTCAACGACGGAGTGTTTACATCTTCGAAGGTTGTGTTTTCAAAAACGGTAACTTGACGTATGATTGTACTAGTCCGTGGAAAATTCCGCCACCGAGTCTGTCGTGACACATATATGTAACAGGAATTTTGAGATGTTTGGGGGTGTTTAATCCCCTGGAACCATCATCATGCAATTTCCATGACATACATTTTTTGTAATAGATGTCTGAGAAGTTTTGTGAAAAATTCTGTTACCGTCCATGTTTTGATGTATATTCAAAAACCCCCAAAATCAAGGTGTGCGCCGAGGATTTGAATGATGTCAGGGTCAAGACACCGAAAGCACCATTCCGAAGTCGTGGCGAAGCTTCGGTCAAATTTGCTTTGTCTTCGCATGCGGGGCTCTGCGAAGATTGACAGTCGTTCCCTAGCTAATCGTGGGAACAGCATGGATAAACTTAAACTTAACAAATTAAACACAGCAGAAGACGAGACGTCAGACCGAGAATCATTACCGGGGGACACACCTTCGATAGGGGAGCGGACACCGCTCTGTCAAAACTAACCTGGAAAGAAGCATTTGCCCAGAGTAAACAAGCGTTACTAGGCCATGTCAATACGAGCAAAGACTCGAGCGTTAAAAGAAACGATATGGTCAGCCATATTGAGAAATTACAAGACATCTTTAATGATGTCGTAAACGAGCTTGTGCAACATGCCAAAAAAAAAGACAGTGGTGGCCTCAATTGAGGCCTTAGAACAGAAAGTCACAGAAATTAGGGCTACTTTGACGGCGACACCGGTGATCAATCCAGAACCACCTGGCATGGGGTATGCGAACGCTCTTAAAAAGCCGCCAGCACAAATAAGGGTGAATCAAGGTAGGCCGATAAAAACCTCTGTCAATCAGGTGATCCTAATACATCCGGCGCCGGAGAACAACGAAATTGAAACAGCAGAAGACACCCTGGAAGCAATAAAAAAAGTCAGCCCCGCCAGTGTAGGCGTCAAACCAATAAAGATAATTAATTTGCCAGACAAAGGCATTGAGATCATTTCCGCAGATACGAATTTGAATAAGGCAGCACTAGACAAATTGGGACTGACAGCCAAAGTAGTGGACAAGGGTTTCCCCAGGATTGCAATAACAGGCTTTCCTGAGAATCTAACTGCACAGAAGGTGCAGGACGAAGTTAACATGAATTTGGCACTAGCAGAGGGGGACCCAGAGGAGGTCAGAGCTCTACACAGGTACGGGACAAAACATGGGACTTGCACGTGGGTGGTTGAAGCACCGCCTAGGTCGAGAATGAGACTCATTGACAAAGGTGTAACGACAATCGAATGGTCAAGATGCTGGGTCAGAGACCATGTCAGAATTATCAGATGTTCTAAATACCAGAGATTCGGTCACATGGCAGCAGCATGCAAGAGCGAAAAGGCCTGCGCAGACTGTGCAGGTACACATGAAACGAGGAACTGCCCAAAAGAAGCTAGGTTGAGATGCGCCAATTACGAAAGGTCCAGGGAAGAAGACACAGAACATAGTGCCGGCAACCCTACCTGTCCCAACTATCGTAGGAGATTGCACACAAAGGTACAGAACACTAATTATGAATTCTAAAATCGAAATAGCTATAGAGATTATTCTCCAGAAGTCCAGAACAGCCACCTTAGAAATTAGGCAGGTGGCTGAAGATCTCAGGCTGGATGTCCTTTTGGTGCAAGAACCCTATGCTTATGAAGACCGGGACAAGAAATGGAGAATCCCTGGCTCCGCAAGCTACAGGATTGCAGCCGACACTACCAATAGACCGCTGGCTGGAATCATCATCATGAATAAGGGCACTGACGCGATGCAACTTAAGCTGACAAACACCCAACACATCGTGGCAATTACGTACAAGTCACACAAATATCATACTTCCTTACTAACCAGCATATATTGGAATCCCGACAAGGACATGATAGAGGAGGTCGAGAATTTGGTTTCCGCACATGCAAGGAAACAAATCCTTATAGGCGGCGATTTCAACGCCAAATCCGAGCTCTGGTATGCAAACTCGCAGTGCAACAGAGGCCTTGCCATGGAGGGGCTGCTGCTCAGCACTGGCTTACATTTAATGAATCTGCCGAATCAACCTGAAACTCACAGCACGGCAAATGGGGTGGCAAATATCGATCTCACTTTGGCTGACGTGAACACAGCAAGCACCCCCTATGTCTGGAAAGTTCTGCCAGACAAAGTTCAGAGTGATCATAGGTTAATCATAACCGAAGTTGGTTCGGAGGAGTCGAGTAAAGGCTCCCAAAATCAGAATAAATATAGTATGAAGCATTTAAATTTGGATATGATCAACCCGATGGGCCCGAGGTATGAGGAAGAATTTGCAAGCCGCACTGTGGAGACGGAGGCGGATATTGATTCTGCTATCACTGACCTCACAACCGCACTCCTGGAAATAACCGAATGCAGCAAAGAGAATGAGGTTATACGATAACCCCTGCACATGGTGGAATGATGGCTTGACTACTCTCAAGATGGGGGTGGCCAGAGCCAGAAGGCAACACCAAAGAGCAAGGAGATTAAATCTCCCGGAAGAAATCAGGGACAATACCAAGAGAGCCTTCCAACAGGAGTTGTGAGCCTATAAAAAAGCCCTACGAGGTGCTAGAGAAGAGTCGTGGACGAAGTTTGTCAGCGAAGACTTAGCCCCAAATCCTTGGGGCTACACGTATAAGTTAGCTGCTGCAAAAATCAAGACAACCCCTATGGCTATGGCGGTGTAAGATTCGCAGGGCGAGGATACGACAAGTATGATCGATACGCTCAAAGCGATAGCTGACAAGCTTATACCAGAAGATGAGATCCAAACAGGTAGTGAAGTTAATACAGAATGGAGGCAAGAGGCGGCGGGTTCAGAGAGAGTAGATTTTCCCGATTTGGACCTCACCATTACTGTCGCCATCCAAGAGGCAGCTCTGAGGATCAAACCGGGAAGGGCCCCCGGGCTGGACGGCGTCCACGGCAAAATCCTTGCCTGGGCGCTTCCTTTTGTGGAGTATCCTTCAACAAAAATTTTCAACGGATGTCTGACAACCGGCATTTTCCCAAAGCAGTGGAAAATCGGTAAACTAATCACCATTCTAAAAGGAGCCGGAAAAGACACGAGCCGACTAGACTCCTGGAGGCCGATAACCCTGCTTTCGGAGCTGGGAAAAATGCTTGAAAGGATCATCATATCGAAAATAATGAAAAGCATACCTAATGATCAGTTGATCAGCAGAAACCAATTTGTGTTCACCCAGAGTAGGACTACCATCGGCGCCATAAAAAAATGTCTGACTCACATAGAGCAAGATGTCCGACACCACCTAGTTCTTCATAGACATTGAGGGCGCTTTCAATAACATGTGGTGGCCGGGCCTCATAAAATATGTCCATGATGCGGGATTGCCGAAACTTATAGTTAAACTCATCAAGAGCTACCTAAGCGAACGTAAAGTAGAATACTACAGCTTATACGAAAAGGTGGAGAAAAAGGCTGTCCGCAGGGCTCCGCTCTTGGCCCCCTGCTCTGGAACTTAACTCTGGAACCTTAATTGAGAGACGGTTTTCCTGATGGAGTGAAAGCGACAGCATACGCGGATGACATCGCGATAGCGATTAACGCCCATAATAGGCGAGATCTGGAACACCTAGCCATGCTGTCCTTCAACAAGGTCAGCGATTGGGCTTGCAAGCATAAGCTGGACATTTCAAAGGACAAGACAAAGTATATGCTCTTCTCGAACCACTCCAACAATAGAAACCCTACTATTAGGTATAGAGGCTCACCTATTACTAGGGTAAGAAAATACAAGTATCTTGGCGTAGTGCTGGACGATAAGTTAACATTCACAGAGCATATCGCGTACATCACTAATAGGGAAAGAAATATCTTCCAGATATTAAGGAAACACTCCATGGCGGTTTGAGGAGTCACTACCAGATCGCTGATGCAGATCTATCAAGCCGCCATTATACCAATTATAGGATACGCTTCGAGGATTTGGATGGGGAAAATTAACATAGCATGCAACGCTAAGAAATTAAGAAGCCCGCAATGCCTATGTCTCAGGACAATCACAGATACCTACAAGAGGACCGCCAATGGAACAGTGTGCGTGTTGGCTAAGCAACTCCCAATAGACCTGGAATTAGCTAGAGCCAATGCTTACAAAGAGCTAAGAAGAACCGGCAGTACACACTTGCTAGGAGAGGAGATATTGCTCAGAGAACACAGATTTTGGATAGCAGCAGCTCTATATGTTAAAGCAAAACTCATCACCGAGTGGCAGCGAAGATGGGACAACTCAGACAAAGGGCGGTACTGCAAAGAGATGATTCCCAACTGAAGGGATTGGCTGGATATCACCCATGTCCAGCCCGGCAAAGCCACGCAATCCTTTCTATCAAGCCATTGCGGAATGGGCGTCCACCTATACCGTATAGGTAAGAGGGCCACTCCAAATTGCTTAAGCTGCGACCTCCTCGACTCACCTGCCCATAGACTGATGGAATGCCCAAGATTCGACGAAGCCAGAATTCTCCTAAAGCAGCATCTAGACATGGAGTTGCCGCCAGACCCCGGCGAAGTTATAATGGTGATGGATTCAAATCTTGAACCCCTTAGGTATTTTGTTACAGAAGTTTTGTAAGTTTTAATAACAACTGTAGGTAATCTAGAGGTGACACTAAAACTCAGTTGTAAATGAAGGTTGTACCACTAAGAAAGAAATTATAAAGTGTCTGCCTCGCTAGTCTTCAGTAGTCTTCAGTCTTCAGTTGAACCGGAAGGTAGTTACTTTCCATGATTGGATGCCATGTGCATCTTTGGTGAAAAGTCTCCTCCTACCCCGACGTACCAATTGTAAGAAATCTAAAGTAAAGTTAGGGCCTTCCCAATCATCTTATTTAATTTTCAAGAGGCCTGCTCCATTCAGGAGCAAGGGTGGAGGTGAGACCCTCTTTATTCCCCCCCTTTTTTTAACACATATGATGTGATTATAGTATAACTATGAAAATATATATTTGATTGGTAACATGATTAAATGACTGGAATGCTTGTCCATTATCACGAGAATTATAATTTGAATTATTAAACTATATACACTCCACAAAAACATACACACATAAATTTGCAAACAGATATACTCACATTGAAATGGCACAATATAAATTTTGTCTACCAAGTGGAAATTTAAAAAATATAAAAAATTAGAAACACCGAACGAAAAAAAAAGATGGACTACCCCACAAAAAGTGAAGTGTCGCCAGCATTTTAGAAAATACTACGAGAAGACTGCCGAACTTAGTTATCCTCCCAAAATGGAGCTTTAAGATGCAATTGAGAATATACCGGAGTTCAGAACTAACACGTCAGAAATTATTCGCAGCCATTTACATCATGACGTAAAATACATTGAAAACAGAAAATTGAAGCAACAAAATTGTTAGAAAATATTTCTCGGAGCATTGTGTTTATTTAAAAGGCAATGTGTTTATTTCAATGGAATGTGAAAGCTTCAACAATTGAATTAACAATTTTGTTCCGAAAAATTCTTTTGAAATTTTCAATATTGAACTCAAAAATCAACTGAGTTTTTATTTAGGCTATAGCTTGAAGCTATTTTGTGAACTGAACTTCAATAATCCCAAGAAACTACATAGTTTTATCGGTTATTCTCAATACAACAGTTTGAAATATTGGAAAAAAGAATCAACAGTTGAAATTTCTCCCAGAAAAAATCAATAAAAAAATATATGAGTTGTTTTCCAGGAGAAAAAATTAGTTTGTTTCTGAATTCTGCATTTTTAATTATTTTTTAAGTTTTTCTGGTGTTTATTAATTATATTTACCATTCACATATGAGTTGGCCTGGATTCTTTTCGGCACATAAGACATTCAGATGATTGCGTTATGTCCTCTGAGGTGCCGCTTGCCTCAAAAATATGAATGTGACAAGAGCCACATAGGATACATGCATGTTAACGAATTTATCATATTTTTCATATTTATAGTCATTTGCATAATTCCTACACAAATCATACTGGTGATTTTTTTTGCACCCAAGGTCTAGCAACATTGAATTTGTCAAATGATTCTTGGAGTTTTGTGTTTTTCACAAAAGTAATGTGTTTTATAATCAACATTTAAAAAAATGGATGTATTTGTTTAATACCTTTATCCATACTTTTTTTGGGCACCTGACATTGAAAAACTGTAGCTTGAAGACACTTTCAATTATTAATTCTATTTACCTTTTACAAAGGGGTATTTTTTAAAAAGGGCCCACCTTGGATATTTCAGAGTATAAAACTGGAATGGAAAATCCACAAAACAGATCATTTTCTAATACAAAGAAAACAAATTCTGAAGTGTCATTGAGATAAGTATAACTCACCCCAATCGACAACCCCTTGGAAATCTCGAATGGGATTACCCACCTTGTGACACATGGAAGAATACGATTATCGAAACCGCACTGAGACTTGGTTGGTTCACTAGCTACTGCCTGTGGAATTTTCAAAATATTATTTCCTGACAATGGCTGGAGATAAATGAAAATAAAATGCGACTTTTTGTTATTTGGAGTATTTCTACTGTCTACCTAATATCATTTTGAAATTGTATTTTTTATACGCCCTGTATTTTTTTTTTGTAAAACTTCAATAGATTATCGAAATACCTAACAAAAAGTCTAATAAAATTTTCTTTCATCTATCTCCAGGCTTAGTCGTGTAATCAAGTCATGAACTTGTAAAATTTCAAAAATTCAACAAGCTGTTACTCATGAACCAACCAAGATATCGGATTACAATTTCAATAATCATATTCTATGTCACATTATCTTTCAAATGGGATTTCCCAAGGTGGGCATTAAAATTTTTCAAAAGGATGTTAGTGGAGGAGAGGAGGTGATAGCCTAAGAGCTCGTGACCCCTTCTTCATTACATGTTGGATTCACTCAGGAATTTTGCATGGTGGTACCTTTAGGATAGGTAATTAGAGTCTGCCTGACTTTTTTGTATAGAAGGTACTGCCCATAGAGCATTTTTTTCTGTAAATTATCAAACATGGACAGAAGTGTGCTTTTTTACAAGAATATATATGTATAATTGAAATTTTCAATATTTTAAATATAACTTTGAGGTACTTTGGTTCTACATTTACTGAAAATTTAATAGCGTTTTAATTACATATATTTAAGAATTCTTGCCAAAGGGCAGACACTTTTGTCAATGTTTGATAATTGGCAGACGTTGAAGAAAAAAATCTCATTTACCTTCTGTACAACAAAAAATCAGACAAACTTTCAACTCCTTATTTACCTATCCTGAAGGTACCACCATGCGAAATTCCTAAGTGAATCAAACATATAATAAAAAATGGGTCACGAGCTCTTAGGCTATAAGCGATACACATCTCAATAATACGTCAGAATGTCCCCATTGTGATAGAAATTAACCAGTTTTGGGGATGTTCCATTCTCGTTTTATTTTCTGAGATATCCAGGATGGGTCCTTTTTTTAAAATACCCCTGTATAAAAGTTGGCCTGGACTCTTCCGGCACATAGGACATTGAAATGCTTGTACAATATCTCCTGAAGTATCCCTCGCCTCCAAATTATGAAAATATAATTTTTGGAGCATTGTGTTTATTCAAAAAGCAATGTGTTTATCAATCAAGAAATTTATTTCATTATTAATTCTATTTACCATACCCAGGCCAATTTATATAAATTCTCAAGGGTTCTTCCTGGCACATAGGACTTCAAAGAGGATGAATCATGTCTTCTGAGGTCCCATTCAGTCAATCAAGTCAATCATGGAAGTGATTTTTCTTTTGTTTTTTTTTCTTTGTCTATTTTGCATGTATTTATCGTTTTGAAATTCAGAAGTACTATTTGCCTATTATTATATCATTTACCGATAAAATAAATGAATATATGTGTAGTATAGAAAATTACATTCATTGAACTATTATCATAAAAATCGTCCCCATCTTGAATTTCTGATGGTGTCTATCGCATTCTACGTCCTAAATTATCCTCCACTACTTATAGTAGAATTTTCTTGATTCAGATCGGGAAAAATGTAGTTCGAATTCTCAGGATAGGTTAGCTGAAATAAGAATCATATTTCTATTGACAGTCACATGCCCGAGATCACCTTTCGCCAACGTACTATCAGAAAGATTTTGCTGGGTCTCAACACCAACAAAGCCTGTGGATCTGACGGAATCCCGCCGATTGTTCTCAAGAAATGTGCCCCCGAACTAACACCTGTTCTTTGCAAGTTGTTCAACCACTCTTACAATTTGGGGGTATTTCCGTCCAATTGGAAAATTGCAAGAGTACAGCCAGTCCCTAAAAAAGGCAAAAAGGCCCTACCTAGCAACTACAGACCTATCGCACTGCTATCTATTATTTCAAAGGTCATGGAAAAAGCCATCAACATCGAGCTCATGAAATATCTGGAAGACTCAGGAATTGTCAACGATAGGCAATATGGCTTCCGCCATCAGAGATCAACTGGTGACCTGCTCGCTTACGTCTCACATATATGGCAGCTATCTATTGAAAAGCATGGAGAAACTTTAGCTGTGGCATTAGATATCTCCAAGGCGTTCGATCGAGTTTGGCACCAGGGACTCCTCGCCAAGCTTCCGTCTTATGGCTTGCCCCCTCAGCTGTGTTCTCTGCTTGCTAGTTTTCTCTCAAACAGGTCTCTCCATGTAGTGGTCGATGGAGTTTCATCTGACACTCTACTCATAAATGCTGGTGTTCCGCAAGGATCCATTCTCGCACCAACACTATTTCTACTTCACATCAACGACCTGTTGAAAGCAACTTCATGTCCAGTACACAGCTTTGCCGATGATAGTACCCTCCATACCGCTTTCTCTTCCAGGGCCCCTATATCAGCCCGTGAAACCAGAAATGAACGAGGAAGAAATGTTAATAATATAAATATGGACTTGGCAACAATTCTCGAATGGGGATCTAATAACTTGGTAGAATTCAATGCAAACAAAACACAAGCATGTCTTTTCTCTAGAAAAGCCGATCTCACTGTGCCTAACATAACTTTGTCAGGAGTAACCATACCACTGAAGCCATCCATATCGATGCTTGGTATTACTATCAGCAATAACCTTTCCTGGGAAAATCACGTGAGGTCCATTGCCAAAAGTGCATCCCAAAAACTTGGTTTTCTGTTTCGTGCCAAGAGCTATTTCACCCCCAGTCAGCTGCTTATGATCTATAAGGCACATATCCGACCTGTCCTGGAATACTGTTCCCATATTTGGAGTGCGGCACCTAAACATATCCTGAGGCTATTGGATTTTGTCCAAAAGGGCAATTCGTCTCGTCGGTGATGCCTCGCTTACAAACTCGCTCACTTGTCTGGAACACCGTAGAAAAGTTGGCGATTTGTCTCTATTTTATAGATATTTTCATGGGCGATGCTCTTCTGAAATATCAACAATCGTTCCTGCTTTGGCAGTCTCTTCGAGATTAACCCGTCAAGTTCAGTCATCACACCCCTTCGTGGTCACTTTGGAAACCTGCAGAACATCACTTTCCAAAGACTCGTTCATCCAACGAACAGCGAGGCTTTGGAACTCATTGCCTAGGGAGGTGTTCCCCGAGGCATACAACCTTCAGAAATTTAAGAAGAACACCAACTCCTACCTTCGTGGGAACCAGAACATAAAAAAAAAAAAAAAAAAAAAAAAAGTCTAGAATGAATCGAATGAGATAAAAACGATGGCGCAAATATTCTTTCGAAACGACATCAGGAAATCGCAGAAAAAAACTTTTTTTTTCAAAATTGAGATAATTCTGGTCATATTTAAAAAATCTCTCACTCTAGCAATTGTTGTGGTGTCTATCACATTCTACGTCTATTCGAGTGTAGAAGAGCAGCCTTTAGTCCAATTCGAAAAATTACTGCATACACCAAATAATTATTTCTATATAAAAGAAATCATTCAATTAGCAACTTTTTATATTCGGAATTTTGTCTTTTAGGAAAATAGAATAAATTAAAATATTGTGGTTGAAATTCCCAGAAAATTTGTTCAAGGGTATTTTTCCACAAAAAATGAGCTCCTAACAGTAGTCATGATATCTATGCTGCCCTACTAGGAAAAAAGGCCTTAAGTAAAAAAAAATTAAAATTGAGTTAAGGTCAAATTACGGTTTTGTAGGTGGTTTTCTACCTATTTTCGAGGTTAGAAAGCGATAACTCCACTCCTTCAATGAGGAAAACGCTAATGAAATATGCCTTATGTCCTAAATTGTCTGACATTCTAGTGAAGAAAGCCTCAAGTGTAACCTTTGAAGAAAGAAAGCCTTAAGTACAGTTGTTTTTGTACTTAAGGCTTTTTTACTTCAAATACAATAGAAATTGGAACCACACCTTAACTCACATAAGATAATAGAAAGCCTCATATCCACTTGCCGGTGGGAGTTAAGGCCTTCTTCTCTCTGGTGAGTTTTTTTACAAGTAGCTTTTGATGCTGTTTTTAACTAAAACTAACAGGTGTTTCTCATAATCAGCAGTTTCCCATTGACAGATTACTCAGTTACATAAACATAACCTCGATCTAAGAAGAGTCTCGTGTTTTGTTATGGTGTTATGTGTTATTATTTGCAAGTTTCATGATTTGTTGTAACTTGTGACTTATATTGGTTTATAACGTGACATTGGACATGTATGGTAGTTCAAGATCAAGTTATATTTTGAGTTTATTAGACGTGAATAATCGAAACGATCATGATCCTGACGATCCGTTGCCGCTAGCCGCTATAATAGTCAACTTCAACGGCTGCTCCTATTGTTGACTTACTAATTTCGACAATTCAGTTTCCCATGACCGCGACGACGTTCAGGATGGCATAGGCCTAAGGATTGATCAGCCCAATAACTTATTGTCAGCAAGCGAAGACCAACCTGCTGAAAACATACAACCGGAAGAAACCCGAAATATAGAGGTAACTAGAAAAGGGACACCAAGAATTAGAAAAAAGTCAGTTTTGAGTAAACAAGAAAAACAAGAACAGAAAAAGGAGAAATATATAAGAAAACATTCCCTGTATCAACCTTGTCAAGCTTCTAGACTGAAATTCACTGAAAATATTTCAGAAGCCAAAAGAAAACAAATCAATTCTACATATTGCGGAAAAAATTGGCTGGACCGAAGAAACTTCATATTGATTTCGACAACCAGGCATGGAGTTAAGAGGCGAAGAGGCAGTAAAAACTCGTCCAGGAAGTTTTCATTCAAGTATTTTCTAACAAATGAAAACGAGGAAAATGTCCAGGTATGCAAGACATTTTTTTTGACTACTTTAGGCTACTCTGAAAACAACGACACAGTTCCTCACAATGTCTTGTGTGTTGTGGAAGATCCAACAAATATTGCTCCTGATGGCCGGGGGAAATGTACTCCATCAACAAAAATTGACAGAGAAGTTGTAAAGGCACATATAGTCTTACAACTCATCCATTGCGCACTACCGACGAGAACATGCCCCATTGAAGCGCTACCTCCCTAGTGATATCACCATAAATAACATGCATCAAAACTTCGTGGCCACACATCCGAACTTGAAATGCTCCTATGATTCGTATAGAGCTATTTTAAAAGAGATGAATATATATCGTTTACCAAATTGGGAAACGAAGAGTGTGAAATTTGTAAAGTTTTCATCAACCATAGCACTGACCACAGCAAAGAAAATTCAAACCCTGAATGTAGTACTTGCAACGGGTGGTCTGATCATATTGCAAGAAATAATGATGCAAGAAATCTCTACAAAACCCATGCAAACACTGATGTAAATAAAGATCACATATATTATTCATGTGACTTGCAAAAAGTTATCATGTTGCCTAGGAAGGACTACAGTTTTTACTAAACGCATAGTTGCGTTTAATGAAAGTGTTGTACCCCTTGGCACTAACAGCAAGCATGGTAGGCCAATTGCAGTGATATGGCATGAGGCCATATGTGGACGAAAGAAGGGGGAAATTATTAGTTCCTTCGATGCATTTTTCAAACATTTCAGAGATATTCCCAACATCACACTATGGCTTGACAACTGCTCCGCACAAAACAAGAATTGGTGCTTGATGACCTACCTTGTGCACATCATAAACTCTTCGGAGTCAGCCACTCAAACCATTGAACTGTACTTTTTTTAACCAGGGCACACACTTATGACGGCTGACTCATTTCACCATCAAGTGTATGACTTCTCAGACTTTGAGAATGCTGTTGGAGCAACCTGTTCCGAGATAACAGTGGTAAAATCAATGCAGCATGAAGATTTTGCTGTATGGCCTTCTTGTGTCTCTAACTACAAGCTGAATAAATTTGTGACTCGACCCTACCTGAATGACTTAGTGTACATCAAGGCTGAACGTGGCAAAGATACATTGTTGTACATACTTTGCTACGATGAATATTGCCCCCTTCAGGAACTCGACTTCATAACCAAAAAGGGAGTTGAAGAGGCAAAGAGCCCCCCTACTTTCCGGACTGTACCTCGAGGTATCTGCTCGGCGAAGAACCAAGATATTGTTACAGAACTGCTTCCTTTGATGCCTGAAAATGGGAAACGTTTTTGGTTGGACTTGCCTGAAAGTAATGTTCCAGACCTGTGTGTTTCAGACGACATCTAGGCCTAGCCGAAAAAAGTGCGTGTTCCTAACTGTAAAACATCTTTGGTTTGTTCTTTGAGACTTGAACTTTTTTATAAACCCTTTGTTATTTTGTATAAATACAGGTAACAATTTTTGTTTACTCTTTTTTAATGTTTACACAGACCTTTGGATAATGTTATTTCATTCTAATAACTTTTAATACTGCATTTTTAAAGTAGCCAGCCTACTTACAATAATTTCCACTCCAGCCCAAGCTTTTTATTATAATTTCTTTTCTTGAAATATGTTTAGGTATATTTCAAGTATAAGCCCAATTTAACTTCTACAAAGTATTATAATATTACATACATCTTTTTCAAACAAGACATTAAAATGTGTTCTTCAGAACGGATTTCAATTTGAAATAATTAAATGTGTTATTTTCTAAATAGTCCCACTCAAAACACAATCTATGTTTTATTATATTTTGAGTAACGTTGTATGAATAAATTTTGTAAAAACCCCTCAGTGTTTACCTTTTTCAACCCTAATTGGTTTTTAAATGTTGAAAGTAGATTTTAATGTAGGCCTAACAAAAGGAGCTTCATATCAATCAATAATAGTAATAAAATTAGCTATGCCTATTGCAAATTAAATTAAATTATTATAGAATAATGTATGTTTGTTATTTTACATATTGTATTCAATAAGTAATCATTTGTCAGTCTTATAAGTTCATTAATTAGCCTATCAACAAAAATATATTATGAGCCAACATGGATGTTAAGGTTTTTGTTACGGTTTGCACTCCTGTTTGGAGATAACAAGACCTTGAGTCCCATTTTATACCTAAAAAAGCCAAAATCGTTTTTTTTTAACTAAAACTGGTTTTTCAATTTTTAAATCAAATTATTTGATCCTTTAAATGTACATTTTGGAGAAAAAAGGGTGTGAAAAAGTATATATACGTTTTATTGGATATCTCAATTTCAAGTAAAGTGGAGTTAAGGCTTTCTTCCGAAGCAGGGCAGTATGGGTCTACACATGCCGGCCATTATTCTTGCCCTTTTCCGCCTAAGAAAACTTAAATTGTATTTATGTCCGATGTGTGTGCATCCAACCGATTTCTTGTTAATAAAATTCAAGTATTTTGAACACAATCCAATTTTAGTTCGTTCTAACTAGAAAATCATGTTAATCGGAATTGTTTCAATAAAGGTATTTTTCAGCATATGTGCGTTCTGTTGTTGATGAATTATGTGCTTTATAAAAAATACAGATATAGGTGTAACATCAGAAATCAGCAAAACAATGATTTTTTCATGTTTGATGATAATCAGTAAAACTCGAGAAGAATAAAACTTGCAGTCTTCATTATGAGAATTGAGGGACTCTATAGCAAGAACTAGAATATCATGCTAGAATTCCAATATGTGATGATATTCAGTGGTGTTGCATATTCTGAGTAGGTACTAATAACTACAAAAAATATTTTTAAAACATTCAGTTTGGGATGATACCAAAGAAATCTTCAAAATTGTTTCTTGGAATTATTTTCTGTGAATATATAGTTTCTTATGAAATTTGCTTAATTTTTTTTAGGTTTCCAAAATGTATGATAATGACATTTTATTCGATTTCAAAAAATAAAATGGAATAATTTCACTCATTTTCATTCTTACAGGAAGCATCATACAAATATTCCCAGAACATCTTTATTCCAAGATTATGGAACAATAATCTAGTTTATTGAAATATTAATAATTGGAAATATCTCGTCATTTATCTGGGAATCAGATTTTTTTTTAATTTTGCCAAAAGCTAGACTTTCATATATCTCGTATCGAAAAACCCCCATATCCTAAATTTGGTTCAGATCTGACGATACTCGAAGTTGAATCATATTTTAACTTCACTGAAGATATAAGAATTTATAAAGCCTAATTTTTTTTGTTCACCTCTGAACCAACCCTTCATTTACTGCATAATTGGTTGATAACTTCTGAACCCTGAGCTGAGTTGCCTCATCAACTTTTACAAGTCAAGGTAATGGGGACCGTACCTATTATAGCAGGATCCCCATACGTTTCAATACAATTCAAAAACAAGAAATTGCTGTAGAACTGAATTGGAGAGAAGTGAAAATGAATCTTATATTGTATATGGAATAATTCTTAAAAACATGTAATAAATTGAGGTGACATCTTGAGTTATTCATATTTTTGCAAACTACAGCTTTGTAGACAAAGCCAAAAAATGTCTGCCCAAAGTGAAAATAATATTTGGAAAATGAAGTTACCTGTGACAATAGACCAATCAATAGAGATTTTTTCCTGACAAAAATACTACAAGGAAACTGACTGTGCCACCATACGAAAGACGGTCTGTAGTTATATCCTGTTATGTTTCCTACTGGCAACTGTTATAAACATTCAAATGCAAAAAATCTTTTTTGTTTTAGTTTTTTGCTTGTTAATGAAAACTTATGAAGCAATCTAGATGTTCTCGATGGACAAATTGTAGAGAAACAAAATGCAAAGAAAATGAGCATGACTATAACGGATTTTTAGTAACGGAGAAAAACCGGAAAAAATCCGCGTTTTTTTCAATTCATAACACCGCCATTTTCTTAGTTTTGAAGCAGGTTCTCCACAACATAGTAGTGATTGATATGTACTTTATGTGTGAAAAACTCGGGCACTGTTGGATTATTAGTTTTGGCATAATTGCAGTTTGATTTTTTTAATGCACTCCATTGCAGCAGACCCGGATGCGTCATAAGTGGTCCGATGTCAATTTTTCCAAAAGATTTTGAGAGTTGAATTATAGAACTACAAAATGACTATTCTCATTTTGCATTAAAAATCTGCGAAATAGGTGAGAAATACTTTCAAACATGACCGAAAACGGTCGAGTGCATGAAAGCGGCTGAAAAGAGGGGGTAGAAGCGTATGAATAGTAATACAAGCGCCTGTTATGAATCTGCTGCTCTACCCCCACTACTCAGCCGCTTTCACGCACTCGTCCATTTTTGGTCATGTTTGCAAGTATTTTTTACCAATTTAACAGCATTTTAACACAAAATGAGAATATACATTTTGTAGTACCATACTTCTACTCTCAAAATTCTTTTGAAAAATTGGAATTGGATCATCTATGACGCATCCAGGTCTGCTGCGATAAAGTGCATGAAAAAATTCAGATTGCAATTATACTAAAACTAATGATCCGACAGCGCCTGAGTTTTTCACACATAAAGAACATATTAATCATTACTGTGTCGTGGTAAACCTGCACTACAACTCAAAAAGTGGCGGAGTTATAAATTATAAAAAAACGCAATTTTTTTCCGGTTTTTCTCCGTTACTAATTATCCGATCAAATCACGCTAAGATTAATGAGAAAAAAAACTAAAAGCATCTTGGGTGTAACTGTTGATGAAAAGATACCAAAGTATTAGTTCATTGCTTGCACTTGGCAAACTCTCATTGCAGCATGAATTGAAATGGGTTATCTATCTGCTAATTGTTGCAAACTTCTATAAAGAAGAAGGAAAAGAAGAAAAATTCCAAGTAACATTTAAAATTTTCATTATCAGCTTTTATTTAGTTTCACCTGTCCTAGTGTCTGTAAATCAAATCTTGCAAGTTGAATTTTGAACCACTTCTAGTTGCCCGATTAACGTGAAATTTGGCAGGTGTTCATAGTTCCCTTGACAATGCATTATGAATTTTTAGTTGGAGAAAAAAACAAAATTGCGGATGGGATTTGTGTTTATGATCCGATTCTACTAAAAAGTGGTATGTGGGGGTTTTCGGGTTCGAAGATTATTAATTTTTTGACAAAATTTATAAAATAAAAATTGCGGCTCCAAGATGGCCGACGATCTTTTTCAACTTTTCAAAACGTCTTAAAAATACTGTTACAGGTATAAATTTGTCCAAATGAATAAGTGTTCTTATCCACTATCTTAATTGCCTATATGAAAATACCTACCTACAGTATACACCGAAATAGTATAATGGGAAAACTAATTTTTGTTCGGAGTTACGGACCGAATCGTTCATAAAATCTCATTTGGAATCATCAGTGAGTTGAGTTGAGGTTCAGTCGGTATTTTCTATCGTTCAAAATAATTTCTTGGTAGGTATTCATATTGAAAAGAAAGCATTCTCGAATAGAAATGAAAAATTCAGAAAGATTCTTGTTGTGTTACTGGTGAAGAGTTTTGAGAATTTCACATTTGAAGTTGAATGAAAACGTATATTGAAGTAATATTGTTATAAAACGTAATTGAAATAATTATAATATGACAAACGTTTTGATTTTTTCGTTGTCAGTGGACTGTACTGTTTTTCCTTTTCCTAGCAACGGTCGGAGGCTTGGAATCTGGGTGTTGCTATGGAATGCGAATGTTGCGACATTTAGTGCAACATAATAGCCCCCACCTTGAAACACTCCAGGGTTTCAATATGAAGTCACAATTGATTTGGAAGAACACAGATCTTAACAACTGGACGTTTAACTTCACTCGTGGCTATTTTGGTGGTAACAGAACGTATGATGGCATCAGCACCCTTATGAATTTGCAGAATTCTGCCCAGTTTCCATTTCATGAGTGGCCATCCATCTTCTTTGATGAGCACCAAACATCCAATTTCAAGCAGCTGGGGATGGTGTGTTTTCCATTTCACTCGAGTTTGTAGATGCTAGACATATTCTTTGTTCCATCGGGACCAGAAGTGCTGGACGATTTGTTGTGTACGTTGAAATCTGGAGAGTCGGTTTTGCTTGAGATCCATTAGATTGGGCGAAGGTATAGCTATCAGACTTTCTCCTTTCAGGAAATGTGCCGGGGTAAGGAGAGTTAGGTCATTTGTATCGGTTGACATGGGGTATAATGGACGGGAATTGAGACATGCATCTATTTGACATAAAATAGTAATGAACTGTAACCCATCATTCGCTTTAAATGATAATTGGTTGATTTAACACCGGCTTCCCAAATACCACCAAAATGTGGAGCACTAGGAGTTATGAAATGCCACTGAACACCCTAATTTGCGAGTTGTTTCGTAATGTGATCTTCAGAGGAATCGAAAAAAAGTTTCATCTCG
Organism: Gonioctena quinquepunctata; assembly: GCA_018342105.1. Classification (NCBI taxonomy): domain Eukaryota; kingdom Metazoa; phylum Arthropoda; class Insecta; order Coleoptera; family Chrysomelidae; genus Gonioctena; species Gonioctena quinquepunctata. Next base: position 46,760 of record JAFIRS010003080.1, on the reverse strand, counting down.
TTATTAGCACCTACAAATGTGGTACCATTATCCGAATGTATTTTAACGCATTTACCCCGCCTGGACATGAATCGACGAAAATATGCCAAAAAACATTCAGATGTGAGGTCACTAACGACCTCTAAATGTATAGCCTTAGTGGCTGGACAAACAAATAATGCAATATTTGCTTTAGAAGTTTTGAAATTTCTACCCTTTTTATCACGTATAAGAAATGGTCCCGCGAAGTCTACTCCAGATATAGAGAATGGACGAGATGTTTTGATTCTTGATGATGGGAGGTTGCCCATGACATATTCTTGAGGTTTAGCCTTATATCTGAAACATCGTAAGCAGTTATGTACGACCCTCTCAACTAAATTTCGACCAGATAATGACCAAAATCTCTCTCTGATCGAAGCCAGAAGAGCTTGAGGACCGGCGTGTGAAAGTCTAATATGTTCGTGATGGACAATTATTGAAGTCAAATAACCATTTGGGGAATGAATCATAGGGTGCTTCTTCGAAAATTCAAAATTAGATTTATCTAATCGTCCATCCACACAAATCACTTTGTTTTATTGATCGTAAAATGGATTCCAACTCAAAAGTTCACTCTTTTTATGTACTGGTTTGGTTAGTGATAATTTATGATAATCATCAGTGAAATGATGACGTTATATGATTTGAACAAGGAAATAAAGTGATTCCTCAAGTTCAATTGTTATTAAAGAACCATTAAGTTTAATTTTATCTCTATATTTGATATTATTCAAAAATCTTAAAAAATACGCGAATATGCGTTGCAACTTCATTATATGAATCAATAATAGTGAGAACATATGCAATGAAGTCATTAGATATATTAACCAATGTTACAGCTTCACAATTCAACAGGTGTTAGGATAGTTGTAGATATCTCATTAAAAGGTCAGCTTGATTCATGCTGTGTCATCCATGGAGGATCATGAAACCAGAGTTCAGATTTCAATGAATCGAGTGGAGTCAATCCGCGTGACAGTAAGTCGTCGGGATTGTCATGAGTGCTTATGTATTTCCAGCATTCGGGCTTTGTAAGAATTTGAATCTGTGCTACCCGATTAGCAACAAATGTTTTCAGTGTGTGTGGAGACGTGTTGATCCACGAAATATAAATTGTAGAGTCACACCAATAAATGATGTTATCGAAATCAGAAATACACAATCGCACCTTATCAATAAGCTCAGCAAGCAAAAGTGCTCCAGACAATTCCAATCTAGGAATAGTCAAGAGTTTTAATGGTGCTACGCGAGTTTTAGCGCAATATAAATTGGAAGTGCAATTACCTAACGAATATCTACAACGGACGTATACACATCCATCATATGCAGTTTTTGAGGCATCGCAGAAACCATGAAGTTGTTTCGATATAGGATTGGGGCATGATGCTTGTCGAGGTAGTTTTATTGCATTGAGATGTTGCAATCTGACCAAGTAGTATGTAAATTACTGGGAAGTGATTCATTCCAAGACAACTCAAATTTCCAAAGCCTTTGGAAAATGATCTTCACTTTTATAGTAACGGGTGAGAGTAATCCAAGTGGATCAAAGATGTGCGCAGTTAGTGATAAAACTTGACGTTTCGTAATTTTTATGTTGATTTGTGAAATATTGATGGAGTATTGTGAAGAATCATTTAGTCGATTCCATAATAATCCGAGTGTTTTACTTTGGTCATCGTTTCCAATATGTAACATGTTGGAATTGTAATCAAAGAGAAGATGTTTATCATTCGGAACCCATTTTCTTAAAGTAAAAGTTTTGTAATATTTCCTCTAATGTAGATGATTTCCTCGATAGTATCAGCACCTGTTAGAAGATCGTCCACATGAAAGTCATGCAAAATAACATTAGCAATTCGAGGAAATTCATTTTTATGACGATTTGCAATTTTTTGCAAAGATCTGATTGCGAGAAATGCTGAAGATGCTAATCCGAAAGTTATAGTTTTCAAGACGTACACTTCAATATCACTTTCAGGTTTGGAACGCCATAAATTTTTTTGGAAATTGCATTGTTCCTCATTTATCAAAACTTGACGCTACATTTTAGTTATATCAGCATTTAAAACATAATTGTGTCGTCGAAACCTTGACAAAATATTAATTAGATTATCTTGAATACTTGGACCGACCATCATAATGTCATCGAGAGAAACACCGGACGTTGTTTTTGCCGAGCCATCGAATACTACTCGCAGCTTCGTGGTAGTTGTCATTCAATACACAGTGGTGTGGGAGAAAAAAGACCGTTTCATCGTCCTGACGTTTAGCCAGTGTCATATGTTCGAGTTGAATATATTCTTGAATAAAATTATGATATTTTAACTTTAAATCTGGATTTTTTTCGAGTTTCCTTTCGAAATTCAAGAATCTATTGGTGGTCATGAATTGAGATTGGCCAAGAGTAAAGACATGTTGTCTGAAAGACATGGAAACAATGAAACGACCTTCCTCATTCCGACAAAGAGTATCTTTGAAGTATTTCTCACAATATTCTTCCACATCGGAAAAAAATCTTTTCTTTGGATAGTCTTATAATTCTCAGAATTAGGCTACTTCTCATTGATACACTACAATAATGTGTTGTGAAATTTTGTTCCTTCGCGTTTGAAGTACCTGATACCAACCAACCTAGTTTTATTTTTTGCAGTGTAGGAAGACCTTCACCTAATTTGATCTGAGCAATACACAAAAGGTCTCAAAATGTGTCAGCCCCGATGAGCAAGTCTATGGGAGCTGGTTTAACAAAATTAGGATCGGATGCTAATTTTTTTTTAGGAATATTCAATTCAGTTGAATGCAAAGGTGAAGTTGGTATATAGTTCGTGATCTGTGGTAATATAATACAAGATATAGTTTTTTCAAAATTGTTGATATTTGATTTGAATGTCAATGAAACGTAGAATCGGACTTTATACCCGTAATCGATATGTTGATCGAAGGTTCATTAAAATGTAGAAGGTTATACAGTTTTTCAGAGATGAAATTCACCTGATCACCATTGTCGAACAGCACCCTACACTGATGTGCCTTGTTGAATTCAACGTAAACTTCAATTACTGCAGTAGATAGTAATATATGTGATGGGGAGGACAAACTAGTTGTGAGAGTATGTTGCAAGGTAGGCGTACCGTCACTTGAACCTGAAGCGGCCAGACTGCTTGAGTCGCCACTACTAATGGATGTGTTATTCCCACTTGTTTCGTTATTTTGAAAATGTAGCATACTATGATGAACCTTTCCACACTTTCTACAACCTGCCGACCTACAGTCTTTTGTACGATGGCTAGAACCCAAACAGTTTATGCATAGTCTCAAACGTTTCGCGGTATTCAATCTCTTTGTTGCAGTTAATTTATTGAAATCTGAGCACGAATACAAATTGTGATTATTATTGCATAAAACACAAATCTTGTTTGAAGTAGTTCCAAAAGATTTCGAATTGTTTTGAAATGCTTGTTCTCTAGCATGATGCTTCGATCCCTTGGTAAGTTCAGAATCTAATGACAAGAAAATCCTACAAGGATCCTTAAAAAATTCCAACAAATTTTCAAGGTATATCTTTCGAATCAGCGCGGGATTCCCATTCACGTTTTGTTGTGTTGTCAAATTTTGTTGATGAATGTGTTAAATCATCCCAATGAGTAGTTGGTCGTTTCATAAATTTTAATGCATTCAGATTTTTCTCCATGCCATCTAGGATCATGTTTAAACCTTGATACGATTCATCTTTGAGCATAGGTAATTCAAAAAGAGCATTCACATGGTTTTTAATCAATGTCTGTTTATTTTCAAATCGATCCATCAGTAATTTCCAAGCAACCTCGTAATTGTCATCGCATATTTGCAACGATTTTATTTTATCCGCGGCACTTCCTTGCAATGAGAGTCGTAAGTAGTGAAATTTTTGAACTTTTGACATAGATGCGTTGTCATGGATGAGTGATTTGAAACTATCTCTAAAAAAAAACCATTGATTGAGGCTGCCATCGAATGTTGGTGCTTCAGTTGTGGTAAGCGAATATTCAAGTTCGAATTATTGTTCAACTGATTATCAGAATTATTGAAATGTGACCTTTTTACCATATCGTCGCCTTTTATAACCGCTTTCGAATGTATGAATTTTCCGACACCTGTAGTGATTGCGTAAAAATCATTCTAAAATTTTTGTCTTTCATCAGAATGAATGTTTGGATAGTTTGTTTCGAAATCAGGGTCTCCATTTTCAATTTCAAGCTGAGCGTTATCAAATTGCTCTAAAAGTGCCTTGGCTTTGTTCAGTCTATGCTGCTGACAAAGAGTCTTTGATGGTGCTCGTAGAACCATGTTGTGTTACTGGTGAAGAGTTTTGAGAATTTCACGTTGAAAGTTAAATGAAAACGTGTATTGAAGTAATATTGTCATAAAACGTAATTGAAATAATTATAATTTGACAAAAGCCTTGTTTCATTCGTTTACAGTGGACTGTACTGTTTTTTCTTTTCATAGCAACGGTCGGAGCCTTTGAATCCGGGTTTTGCTATGGAATGCGAATGTTGCGATATTTAGTGCAACAATTCCTAAAGGGTATACTCCCTATGTGCAATTTCCAAATGTTTCGACTCAACTAACTTGATTAATATGCAAATGAGTTCCATGAGAATTATAGATAGTTATCATCAAGGATAAAGTTTGGTGAAACATATACAAACAATTATTGAAATGTGAGATGTTGTATTTTTAATGTTTTCACAAAGGGAGACGAGTACTTATGAGTACCGATAAGAACAGTTTTTTCCCGTTTTTACTCTGTATTCTTTTTTTTACAGAGCCTTTATTTTTAATACACTGATCCAGTTGAAGTTTTGAAGCTCTAACTGTATTCATTATTCACTGCAAAACCTACCTACCTATTTTCATTTCCAAATGTTCAATTTTCATTTGAAACAATTGCAATTTCGAACAAAATACAAATCTAATAAGGTTAGCTTGCTAACTTGCTTTTTCTTCGTGGCCCTATCAATTACTGATAATCGGCCAGCTACTAGGTTAATATATTTATGACAGACTAAAGAAAAGAGACAGAAACTATATTTCCCATACTAAAGATTCCCGGATTCATATTTTTTTTACCGGAGCGACACCTATCAGGCAATAGACGAACGTACATAATGTCCCGATTGTAGAAGGCATGACTCTTGCCGAAGTCCGTGAAAATTCGTACACTAAAAAAATATTTAAATATTTGAATCGAAGAGAGTCGTGATTTCATTCGGTCGTGCTTCCCCCAAAGTCTTGATTTCCTTCGTCGAATGTCCTGATGTCATGCGCAGGGTCGTGAAGTCATGCAACTGACATATGAGAAAGTTGTGTAATTATATATATATATATATATATATATATATATATAATTAATAACTATGGAGGATTTGTTGTTATGGCAGAATCAATGAATAAATTATGGAAGGAGTACATCTTTGGTACTGAATTTTGCAGGGAATGAAACAACTGTAAATATGTAGTACATTAGAAATACAATTCGTAGATTATTAAAAGCATTATTATGTTGGAAAAAATACAGAATATATATAGAATGAAAGTCATCTTATGATAATTAAAATTTTAAAATATTTTCATGACTTATAATTTAAATATAATTCAAATTGGAATCATCAAATTTCTTTTTCTTCCTTTGTCTTCCTGTTTCCCGTGTATTCTCTGGAAAATCAACTGGTTTTTCTGGAATATATTCATCAACACCGTATTCAGGTTCTTCCTCTCCATAATCATTGTCACCGAAATCCAATTGATTATCTTCCCCCACTAAAACCTTCCTCTCTTCATGACTATCATTATTTGTAGACTCTTCAATGACCAGATTCATTTCTTCATAAGTCTTTTCAACAGATGGTTCCATTATAATAACATCACGGCTTGTTTTCACTTGTCCATTTTCTGGATCAAATAATCGATAGCCTTCAATATTCCCGCTATATCCAACCAATATTACTTCCTTGGCCTTTTTATCCCATTTCAATCGGTTTTGTTTGGGGATATAGATCATAGATCTGCTTTCAAATACTCGAATATGGCTAACGTTAGGTTTTGTATTTGTCCAATCTTCGTAAGGAGTTTTGTTTATACCAGAAGCTATCGAACAATTTCTCAAAAACATTGCTGTGTGCACTGCTTCTGCCCAAAATTATTTGCCAAGCTGTACATCAAACAACATGCAACGGGCTTTTTTAACCAAAGTACGGTTGAGCCTCTCCGATACACCATTTTGCTCATGTGTATAACTGTTTGTCTTCCGGTGAATTATACCATTTACTGCTAAATAGCTCTCAAATATTTTTGAACAGAATTCACCTCCATTATCTGATCTCAACCCCTTGATTTTACAATTTTTCTGGTTCTCCACCAAGGCCTTGAATTCTTTGAAACAGTCGATTTCAAAAAATAAACAAATCCCATTCGACTATAGTCATCCTCGAATATTGAAAATACTTCGAACTTTTTCCATTGGTCCTGCAACATCAGCATGAACAATCTCCAGGAGGTTTGATGCTGGTGTATCTTCATTTTTGAATGACAATCTCGACTGTTTTCCTTAACAGCAGGTGACACAGTTTTTTTTCAATCTTCATGTCATCTTCACATTGTAATCCTACAACAGCACCTTCTTCCATTCATTTCAGGTCATTGTGGTTGATATGACCAGAACGTCGATGCCATGTTTGACACCACTGATGCGGCCAAGTAACATTTTTTCGGAGTTTCCAACTTGTAAACACCATGAACTGAGGATGCAGTAGCAAAAAGTTCTTTATCCTCGTTAAATATCTTGCAACAGTCCTTATCAAATACAACTTCATTTCCGTTTTCGATTAGTTTGCTTACCGAAAGCAAATTAGTTGCCAAACAAGGAACACAGACAGTTTATTTCACGGGAATGTCATAATAGTTATTTCCAACAACTGTTTGCAGCATTACATCACCCACACATTTCACGGGAAGTTTTCGATTATTTGCAACCGTAATTTCCTCTACTTCAATTCCGGCATACACATTTTTCATCCATTTCTCGTAAGGGGTAAAATCTGGGCTTCCACAGGAATCCACATACCAGTCATGTTTATCAAAGTCACAACACTGAAAGCATGTGATATTTTACTTTCTCTTGCGAAACCTTTATCACCATCTAATATTTCAGGATTTGGACATTTACTATGATAATGCCCCTTCTGCTTACAATTTTACCATATGATATTATTGTAATCACCTTTTTGGTTATGTTGCTGCTGTCAAAACGGTTGTGTCTCGAGTGTCGCGTGACAAAAGTGCCACCACTCCTAGTGCTGCTGATATCTGTTTCCATATCAAGCAGTTCAGTTTCGATGGTGTCCGTAGAGATGTCGACACCGGCATGTTCAATGGCCATTATCATTGGAAAACAACCTCTCAGGTAGACCCGCAAGCAAAATATGGCCTATCCACTTGTCATCGATTCCAGAACCCGTGCTATTCAATTTCTGCCCAAGATCGACAATCTGATTTACATAACTTGTCATTGAATCATGATTCTCCAATATTGTTGAAATCAGACCTCGAAGTAAACTGATCTTACGGGTAGGTCCATTGTCTTCGAACAAACGTTTCAGTTTTGTCTACAGCGAAACACCTGTTTTCTCATCCTTTATATGAACATACAGCGAATCAATAGACAGGATTATGTTCGCTTTCGCTTCAACATCACTATCACCAACTACCTCGGTAATGCATTCTGATAATCCTTTCAGCACCAAAAAGTTCTCCACTGCAAAAGCCCAATCGGTATAATTTTCCTGGCCTTTCAGTTGTGGCATATTGATTGAATAATTAGCAGTCATCATGCGCAACTACACACTGAAACAACGGAATTTCGCCCTACTAACACTTGAAACTGAGTGATTGGGCCCATAACCTTTTAAATCAAACGCTCAATGTGAGTTTTCGGCAAAGACTAACTTAATTTCATTTAATGATGATTCTATAAAAAAAAAATGCGTCATAGTACATGTCAATACAGAAACAAACTACCTTACCGACTTGTTATAGAAATCTGTAATGTTTCGATATTAATACAACAGAATTCATATGACCAAACCCCAGAAGGGAGATTGAATTGTATGGTGAGATCATTTGGGTTTGAATGTGGTTTTCGAATTCGGAAGAAGTGAAGTCATTGGCATTTGCAAAGTCACCTAAGCTCAGAGGGGATATTTGTGGAACTATATTGAGTCTGAGTTTTCATGTCGACGTACTACTGGGAGAAATTATTTGGGGACAGACATGTATGTTGTTGGATATCTTATCATTTGTAAATCTATTCGCAACTGAATCTGTCCTGTTTTTGATATGTGCATATTCCGGAATATTCTAGGGACAACGGAATCGATATATCTACGTGAGGAAGGGATTATCCTGGAGCGAATTATAATCCAGCTTGGGATTGAGCTGACTACATTCTTCGAATACAGTCCTCTCAGCGTTATCACAAATGTTGGACCCATATGACGGTTTGAACTTTTTTGGTTCTAGCGATTCGACTAACTTGTTCGAAGGAAGATGCTAGTTTATATGGATAACTTTGTATACAACGAGGATATATTTTGTCGCCACTGTACTGGGATTGTATTTATTGATTTGATGAGGTATCCACCCCACTACTTCCAGTACTAGATGATGAAGAGGTATGTTGCGATATTTTTTATTTTGTTACACTGCTCCTCAAAATATTAGGAGAGGTAGTACTCTGTAGTATCGCCATTCTTCCGTCTTTCATTCTTCGGTACTGAAACCAAATTTCTGGAGACCACTTATATGTTGATTTTCAGCAAACCTCTTTCGTGTTCCATGATTTGAACGGAGGTGAAATTTGTTCGCCGTAGTATCTTCTTTTCTTGTTGCTCTGGTGTTGCTGGAAATAGAAAATAAATGTAGCTCTCCTCTACACTAGATTATAATTGATAGTTCTCGAAACGAACTTGTCGAAGATGCGACATAAAACTCACCTTGAATTATATTGGACGGAGTCATATTAGAAAGTATATTTTGGGGGACATAATAGTTTCCACCAGGTGTATTAGTCAAGCTCGCTCCTCCATTAGTGAAAATAGTCTGGCAAAATAAATTATTTATTCATACATATTACAGAGAAAGTGTAGATGAAATATCATACAAGAGAATCGCAAGTCAATAGTTACACGAAAAAAATATATCGACCCCTGATATACCACAGTTATATATTTTATTTTCTTGAAAACTATGAACTACAGCTATAAATATTAATTCACCATTGAATACTTCAAGTTGTTCCGTATTCTACAAACCAATGTTTTTCCGAAATCATATTCAGTGCAAGTGTTGCCGATGTTCTAGAGTAATGTGATGAATATTCAAATAATCCGCAATTTCATGGAAGCCAACCCCTTGTAATTCACTGGAGGAAAATGAATGATATTTTAATATCCTAAATAGTAGAAACTTTTCAAACAAAATGATTACCAAAAAACCTATCTGCTTACAGACTGAAAGGTTCATTAAAGATACTATAGAGGGTTCAATTAAATGTTTGAGTAGTCTCAAAGATCAAAAAGGAGATTTAATTATTAAATCTCGACGAAAACCAGGCTTCATTGGGTTGATGATTTGTTTAATTAGAATTCGTTTGATGATTTGATAGAAACAAAAACTTCAAAGTTTCTCTGTACTTATTAGTTGAGTCAAGATCATATAGAGATGTTTTTTTTGTAATATGAGATCTCGAGGAGGTTCGAATAATAATCCTACAGCAAGACAATCCGAAGAGGCACATAAAAGAGTTTCGATCCATTGTGAGTAAGTCTCATCAGATAGTTCAAATTGCTTGGCACAAGACGAAACAAGTATATTGAATGTGACATTTCCCACTCATGTTATAAATACAAATTTTCTAGATGTTAGATGTTCGAGATATTGTAGTTGATGATTTTGATAACTTGGTTTCTTTCACTGAGAATTCAAATTGTGTATATTATACTGGTATTCTAGAGTATATCGCTGGTTTTGGGAGTGAAATGGTGGTAAAATTCGTTAAGTGCCACTTGGGCCAAATCACTCACTTCCACAAATATAGCAACAGTACTTCTCATGAGAAAGAATAGAGAGGGACACTGTAAACCTTGATCAGAAGTTGAAATATGTATTGTGACAGAAAATATTATATAAACACTAATTAACTTTTCTGAGCCCAATATAATGAATGAAATATAAGGTTTTGCCTGGAGAAAATAAGCTGGAATGAAGTTTTTCTGTTTATTGCGCACTGAGCACTCGAGGAAACAATATCCTCCCTCTAGTCATATTTTACGATTGGTTAAAATGATTTCGAAAAATTATCTCACTATCCGTCTCCACCATATTAATAAAACTTAACGGAGTTGAGTCTAGAATAATATGAAAATTAACAAAATTAATTCATTTCAGTCATCAATGAAGGTGATAAAGTATGTAAGATGCCCTTTCAAAACGGAAATGCCCTCATAAAATATATATTTATGGAATGTCTACCTCACAAAAAAAAAACAATCGGTTCAAAAATAGATGTTTTTATTTCAAATGGGTCACACAGTTTATTTTTATTTTAGTTTGTGATTTTTTTCAACATAGTTTTTGTCATTGTAACGGAATTACTAGTTTTTTATTTGTTTAAAACAATCCAACCACCTCCGTGTCGAATAAAAATGAATGAAAGTCCTATCTCCGTTGACAATAGTCATAAAAATACCGTTAATGTTCGAAATAAAACCGCGAAATGGAACTACCCAGACGGTAGTAGGTATTTTTTTCGAACCGTTGGAAGCGCGCCGCCAAACGCATAAATAAGTACGTTGCTCGCCCCACCAACGGAATCTCGTTCGAATCGAACTCGAAACTGCTCAAATGTAAAATCATCGTGATGATCGAGGACAGTCGTCCGGCCAGCATCGAGCGTACCACGCACAGAATAGCAGCCCGAACCAGGACTACCCCAGAGGCGCTGAGGGAGTTTGGTAAATATACGTTGGGAGGTACAAGTCGCTCGAGATCGGTCTGCGCATGTACATAAAGTAGAAGTGGAAACCTGCCAAGGTGCGCTTCAGAGCACAATTGAAAATGAGGATCGCTCCGGAAGCCATAGCAGTCACCACGCGAGAATCAACCAGTAGTAGACGTGTGCCAAGTAAACCGGTGAGCATAAAAGTTTTGTAAAGAAGCAGTTGAGAAATGTGTGCGTTTGTAAAGATAGTTTCGAGCAAAACATAGCGGTACTTGAGGAATAAAGAAGGGAAAGAAAGCTGTTAGTTAGGTAGCAAGGCACCTAGTACCTCACCATACTAACAGCCGCGCAGGATAGAATCGGAACATAGCGGTACTTCAGTAGGTAAATAGCCGAGGGTGGAGGAAGGTGTCAGTATGGGTAGCAAGGCATCTAACACTAACAGTCGCGTAGCGTAGGATGCAAGGGGTGAATGCGATGGTAGAATAACAGGACTCAGGTGACGTCTAGAATCAATTAGGGCACCTCTACACGTACGGTTCCAAACTGAGGATATATATGGCCGCTCGTAGACTTGTAGTTTGAAACCCGCTTTGGTGGTTAATATTTCTAATGCCGTTTTTGCATCGCATTCTTTGGAGCTTTTGTACTACTGGCTGAATCTTCTCCCAGCATGAGCTTGAATAAGTTAATATACCCCGCATTTTGGAACTTGACACTCCCTTCCACTTCTATAGTATATTTTGTCTTGCTTATTTAGTCTTTGAGGCTGCCGACAGCCGCTTTTCATAAAGTAGATAGATACTAGTATGAAATGAATTGATTATGATCGACATGGAATTAACCATTTCATTTCCTTGATTTAGAGCTTTGAGTAGAACAGATTATTGTGCAGTCAGCACCCAGGTTCGGAACCCAGTCGAGAGGCAATTAAAGCCTGCCCTTCTGGCCCCGTTGTGTGGGTCAATACCATACTGAACCTTGGAGTGTTTATTTTCTTCGCTGAGACTGCCCGGAGCAAAGTGGCCTCCGCACTATGAAAGAAGGTGGCGCCCGAGACAATTCCGAATTTGATAAAAATGCGCCAAGATCAGGTTGCAGGGGGAACAGACCCTCACATCATCTTCAGATAGAAAATACCACAATAGTAAGATACACATAGTGTTTGAAACAACACATTGACCAGTGGTAATTATAGTCCACTAGCCATTTCTACTGAGATAAACAAAAATGTGTTATCTCAAACTCTTTGTATCTTTATTTCATTGTTAGATGACAAAAACTATGTTCGAAATGTAAATGATTGAAAGAACAAACTGATTGACTTAAAACTTATTCTCAAAAATAGAATAGAATAATATATTCATTTATTTTTATATTTTGCTATCAGGAGACCCAAGAAACTCTCTGTTATTAAGTGATTGTTGCTATATTATTTTGATTGTCCAAATGTTCTACACTTTTTCATTGATTTTATATAATGGATACTTATTATATTACTGTTCTATTTATTTTCATCCCCTTCATTGATTATCATGATTAGAAGAGACTTGTTACTATGCACCAGATTTAAGGTTTGAATAATATAGATGAAGACCACTATGAATAAACTAATAGTAACACAAAAATTAATCCTTAAAATAATTTTCAATAAAAAGAACTCATTCGAAGATACTCTCTATTTCGAAACAAATATATTCGATCCAGTTCAGATCTTTTTTTTTGCATATAAATATGAAGAAATGCGAATCAAAACACTCGAACCAAAGAAAATAATTTCAAAATGCTTTTTATGGATGGCGCTATAGGACAAAAAAGTCACGAGGGAATTATAAACGGTTTTCCCCGCACCTATCTCTATCCCGCACAACTACCTCAGCCTCAAATCATACAATACCTTACTGAATCAAATAAAAAGTTCAAATATTCCTGTTTTTTATATACTCCCCATCATATACCAACCTTCTCAGAATAATGTCTCTATTTAATATCTGTAAGTGTGAATATGTTTTATGTATTTTAGTCAGGAGTGTTGAGTACGATTTTGTATTTGTATCATTTTCCTATATCATATTTTCACTTCCTAATCCTAATTTAATTTATCAGTCACGCACAAACTGGTAACAGATTACGTGACTTATAGGTTTTATTTGTGTGCCTCTATATTGTAGCTGAAGTTAATTGATTCCTTATCATTATTATTATAGGTGGGTAACGAATAAAGTAGTGCTCTCATTGAAGTTGAAACGTATAACAGTATTCAATATTTGCGAAGGAATTTCTGAAAAAAAAAACTGACCTCTGAAATTTTTTTTGACATTGTAATAATTGTCCGTTCCGGTCTTTTTCTGAGATAATTGAAAAAGCATTGAAGCTAAAAGTGTAATAACGTTCAACCTGAACTCCTTTGATGTGCAGAATTTCGACGGTAACAATTTTCTACTCTGAAAGTATCAGATGGAAATCCAGTGAACTTATCAGTGGTACCCGTATTCGTCCAACTGAGGAATCAGATGCAAGAACAAAGAAAGAAGGGGAATATTTTAATGTTAAAGCTATGCTCATTATATCGACGTCAATGGAATTAGAACGGCTCCAAACTATAATGTGTTGCAATACTTCACCTGAAATGTGGAAACGACTGAAAATAATCCATGAGCAAAAGTCTGCAGTAAATAAAGTGATGCTGAAACAACAGTTTTTCAACTATCGCATTAGCCGATATAGATGAAAAAGTACCAGACATCGGGGAAAGTGGATGAAGTTTTGGGAAGCTTACCAAGCAAATATAGTTCCTTTGTTACTGCCTGGGATTCATACGACGAGTCCAAACAAATCTTCGATGATCTGACCGCCAGGTTGCTGAAAGAAGAAATGGAGTTGATGAAGTTGATGAACTATCGACAGCGTTTGCAGCAGTTAATACCGACCAGCAAAAAGCTAAACCTTCCAACTCATCGAACGAGTCCAAGAAAAAATCAAAGAAGATTCCTTCTTCTTGCTATTTCTGCCATAAAAAGGGACACAAGAAATACATTTCGAAATAGTATTTTTTTTTAATTCCAGAAATCAAGCTATGAGCGCTGAGCAGATGAATATTGATGTACCTGGTTGCGATTCAATTTGGGTTGCCGATAGTGCAGCTTCGGAGCATATGACTTCCAAGAAACATTGGTTCACTTCTCTCAATGCACTCCTCTCCGATATTTCCATACAAATTGGTAATAATTCATTTTTACAAGCCGACGGAATTGGAACGATTGAAGTTATGGCTATTGTGAATGAAAGAAGGGAACCACGCACCCTTGAAAATACTTTGTACGTACCAGAATTTGGGAAGAATCTGTTTTCAGTGGAAGCGGTAACCGGTAGAAATTACAAAGTAATTTTTGTACAGAAGGAAGAAAATCACAGGAAGAAAATCACAGCTACAAAATGTTGTTGTTTGAAGTGCCTGATATTGAACAAAGCAACGCAGGAGAAACAATATAATTTTGGCACTGAAAGAAATGGCTGACAAAGATTTAATTCAAGGTCTACAGATAAAAATACGAAAAATGTATGCTGTGAATCTTGCCAATTTAGAAAGCAACAGAGAAAACCCCTTCAAGCAGCATCCATACCGAGCTGACAAACCCGAAGTGTATATCAATTCCGATATTTGTGGAAAGATTTCATCTCTGGGAGAAGCTGATTTCTTCGTGCTTCTCAAGGATGACTGCACTAATTATCGCTCTGTATACTTCGTTAGACATAAAAGTGCCGTTTTTTCCAAATTCCTTGAATTTCAAAGTTCTATTGAGAGGCAGAGAGAAAATAAAATGAAAGTCTTGAGAACAGACAATGGAGGGGACTATGTCAATCAATATTTCAAAAGTCATCTGAAGAAATTTGGCATCATTCATGAAACAAGTGCTCTTAACACTGCTGGACAGAACGGACGAGCTGAGAGAGACATCAGAACCATCACGGAATGTGCCAGAACGATGCCAGAAAATTCCAAACTTCCGATCAATTTGTGGGCTGAAGCAGTCAATACGGCAGTTCATATATTGAATAGACAAACGTGCAAACCAGAAGAAAGTGAGACGCCATATGAAAAACTTACCGGAAAAGAACTCAATCTTGACCATCTCTGAAAATTCGGTGCTACAGCCTATGCACTGATTCCCAAAAGTTTTCGTAAGAAATTTGCCAGTAAATCTGGAAAACTATTTTTGGTCGGTTATGATGAAAATGGTCCCCACGGTTATATGATATAGAAACCAGGGAAGTTCAGGTGGTTCGAAACGTGGTCTTCAACGAAGAAGAATACAATAGTGATCCTAACTACGCATTTTCTGGAATAACATCTGAAGATAAACCTGAGCCGGATATCAGACATGAATATTGAAAGTGAATTGTCAGAAGTATCGAGTGAATCTGTCCGTCGGTTGAGAGATAGGGAACTGATTGAACTTCCCCAGAGATATGAAGCAGAATTCGCTTGTCCTGCAGTAATCAATGAGCCCCAGTCATAATCATCATAATCAATGAGCCCCAGTCATAGTGATCAACACATTGAATGAAAGACAGCAATGGAAGAGGAAATGGGTTCTTTGAAAATAATGTAACATGGTCTCTAGGAAATCTATCTGAAAATCTGGAAGCGGTAGGTTGCAAATGGGTGTATAAAATTGGATACAAGCTCAATAGAAGTGTGGACCGGCTCCGTGCAAAAGGTTATTCCAAGTCCCCGAAATATATTTTACGTAAACTTTCGCACCAGTTGTAAGATATGATTCGGTGAGATTGTTATTATCGATGGCAACTGTCAGAAACTTCGAAATATGTCAGTTTGATGTTAAAACAGCCTTTCTGAACGGCGATTTGCAAGAAGAAATCTACATGAAACAGCCGCAAGGATTCCTCAAATTGAAAACCAGAGTTTGGTGTGCAGCTAAGAAAAAGCATTTATGGATTGAAGCAATCCCCAGTTGTTGGAACCAGAAGTTTGTAGACTTCCTATCTGCATACGATTTCAAACCGCTGGAAGCAGACGAATGCGTTTTTTATGCAAATTTAGAAAACAGAGATATTTATCTAGCCTTGTATGTAGATGATGGACTCATATTGAGTGAATAAAAACAGCCTCTGGATATAATTTTAGAAGAACAAACAAAATTCGAAATTACTGTCTGTGATTCTGGATATTATGTTGGCATTGAAATTGAGCGCGATAGAGAACAACTAAAGATGTTACTGACTCAGCGAAGATACACTAGAAAACTCCCAATGTTGTTCTCCAGTCAACTGAATTGTCTGATGAAGAGAGGAAATATATGTTACAAGTTTTTTTCCGAGAAGCAGTAGGTAATCTGATGTTCTTGGCAATTGTATCACGCCCTGATATAAGGCTCGCGGTGAGTTGTGTTAGCAGGTTTCTAAATAATCCCGAAAAAGAACATTGGGCTGCAGTGAAGCGCATATTCAGATACCTATAAGGAACTACTGATTATGGAATCTATTATCGTGGAACAGAAATTGATTTCAAACGGTACAGGTATCACATCATCATATCCCCCTTTCATTTTATTTTTCAACACTGCGGATAATTTTCGGCTGCTAAAATTCATAGGATAATTTTTAGATTATTTTTCGTAATTTCGGATGATATTTTGATCCCACACAGGTTCTTCTTTCTATTCTGTATTCTGTTATAAAATTTGGTTCAGTTTGATTGGTGATTTAATGTCTGCATCTGTCTCAGACTTAAACACTGTGCTCAAGTCTCATAATCTGTTTTCAATTTTTTGACACGGATACGAAATTCATCTTAGATCATATATGCTACGCTAGATACGGCACCTAGGTTATTGCTCTGGTAGGTCCGAGGGGGATCAGCGTACTCAATCTATTGACAGTTACACGTGGTACTGGCTATTACGTATAGTACACCGACGTTCCCTTCACCCCCTCTCATCAGATCACTCTAATACCAAACAAACAATACAGAATGTCGTATCTAGCGTAGCATATATGAACTAAGGAATTCATAGCGACGTCAGAAATCAGTTTCATTTTTCTAGTTCTGTTCTGTGGTTACTAACTGGGGGCAATACATAATTTGAATGGTTGATTAAACAAATTAACCGGCTCAGAAACCATATTTCAGGAATACTACTCAAAAAGCTTCACCTAATTCTCAAGTGGGCGCTAGGTGCTGTTTTGGAAATTCAAAATTAGATGCCAGAGTGACGAAAATTCAAAATGGACGTACGTTCATTGTTTGTTCGTTTTCTCAGAGGTTACATTCGTGTTTGGAATCTTTCTATATATATTCCCATTTGGTATGTTTCCAGTTTTTTGGTGTGGTATTATTCTTTTCAAGACTCTAGTGAAGTGGTGTATTTAAATCTTTAGGCAATATCATTCGCGGAAACTCATTTTGAAGGAGACAAAGTATGTTCTGATTGGCTTGCAGAAAAAACTTTTTCGAAGTTTCTGGGCAGCTAGTTAAGTCACCGGGAATTATTGTTATGAATTATTTTGAAAAATATTACACATTATTTGTTAATGTTCTAATTGAAAATAAAACTATCAAAAACAGTTTTTTATTTCATCTAAAACAACAAGATGGTGTGAGAACGTGTCCTTATCACCTCTAGATATACATAGTCTTTTTCCATACTGTATGAATAATCTTCGTTATGTTGAATAATATCCCGGTTTTTTTCTCCATTCTTTCTTTTCCTTTCAAGTCTCTTAGATGGTTCTTTTTTCACTATTTTACTTGGCGTCAGACGATACAGGAAGATATTGGGAAGGAACTGTATTCATCTACAAGATCCCGTCGTCTGTCTTTAGACTCGCTCAATACCAGAATACTGCACCAGTACGTTACATTCATTTCCCCACGAAAAATGTTTAAAACTTATTCCAGTACAACGGGATCGTTTTGCCCAAAAGTCACATTGAGGTACCCAACAATCATGATTGAACTTGAATCACTGAATCTTTCACTTTTGGACGTACAATAGTCAACAGAACATTCACCAGACAAACCAAAATTTCATTAAATATCAACAATCGAACAATTAGAAGAGATTCGATAAGTTTAAATAATAAACATTACTGTTTCGAAAATTAAACAATGTACCCATGTATAGTTTCAAAAATCAACACCGGAGGAAGTATCCGTTATTTTGAATTCCCAATGCTAAGTGTCCTATGTGAAAACCCCCAAAAACATCGAACATAACATAATGAAAAAAAAAACTAATTTATACTTTCTTCGATTGTTGCGATGATAATGTTGTTCCTGAAAACCAATGCATTCTGAAAAATTATCTTTTTAATTTTTTGTATTCTGATTTTATTTAAATTTTTTGTTTCCTCAGTTTGGTCCTCAAAAATTACATGTTGTGAAAATAATTTCTCAAATCCCAATTTTTTTTCGAAATTTTTTAATTCAAAGGTGCTTCTCAATAGGGGAGTGCTGCAGAAGTGTCAACTCCAAAAAAACCTTCAAAAACTTCTGCCTTTCCAATTGTAATAATTTCATCAGGGTTGTGTAAAAAATCATAAACTGAATATGCTGGATCATTTATTTTTAGTCCCAAAGTGTATATATTTTTCAGTTATATAATAGGGAATTTTGTCTCTATATCTCGTTTTTTCGTGCATTATTGACTGTCATCTGTCAATATTTTTTCCCAGTATATTGTTTGTGCTACCAACTATTCACATATTTAGACAGAAAATCTCTATGAATGACACATTTGATTCTAGAAATTTATAAGCGCTTTATGACCAAAAGTAATTGAATTGATATATCAAATTGGAGATTTCCTATACGACCAAAGTCAAACAATTGCCATTGGAGAGACAGAACTTTTCAAGGTTTTTTTTAAGTTGGCAACTAGTGCGGCACTCCCCTATTCGAACTCAATTTAACCTTCATTTGAATAACTTTCCCCAAACACCAACGCCAATTGTGGTTGTTTCAAGAATATTGATAGACAGTACTATTTCTTCTCTCTCTAGGTTAATGGTCCTTGCTTCCTTGTTCTTTAATCCTGTTGGCGCATTTGACCAATAGTACTATTTCTTACAACCCGAACATAAATTTAACTAACATTCAATGTGATTTTTGTTGTTGATAACTGAAAATACCATGATAATAAAAATATGGATACAACATATATTCGAAGACGGACGAAATTATAGTTGACAGTTCGAAGCAACTAGCGGTAAAAGTTTGAACTGTGTGTAGTAACGATACATACGTCCATCAGAGGCGCTAGGAGTGCGTTTTTGAATGTGATGAAGAAATTGACGTTTTCAATGTCAAATTATGAAAAACTTCAAACATTTTTTCAATTTCTAAATTCGCTGCCTAACTTTCTAGGTGGTAATATTTATGTGTAAATAAACAAATCCTAGAAAACTGGCAGACGCGTGTTTCCTATTTTGGATAATATTTCGATAACCATTGGATAGTTTGTGATTTTGATGCTGGCAACACTGGTCACAGTAAACTATAACGCCAAACATCAAGTAATTCAGGCGGTAGTAACACCACAGAATACTTAAATAAACTAGTAATATTGATACCTGGCCAAAAGAGCAATGCAATGAAAGTGAAGTCGGGTTATATGTGTCTCTCCTTGTCATATTGGCAACGCGTAGTTATGGCAAACGATTATCAACCAATACATGCCACGCCTCCATTTTTGCAAATGCGCATCAATTCAACGTTGCCGATTCATTTGTTTTGGCTCCACATTTGCTGTCTATATTATCAATATTGGTACTTAATACATAGATGGGAGACGCAGGTGCCCTTTTTCTGAATATTTTGGTTTCCACATGAACATTACCACCGATAAAGTTCAGCAACAAACTTTGAAATGGAAAAAATGTTTAATGTTTTTCATAATTCGAAATTGATAACGCCTATTTCTTTATTACATTCAAAAACTTACTTCTAGCGTCTCTGATGGACGTATACATTACTTCACACAGTTCAAACTTTTACACATTAGTCGCTTCGAACTGTCAACTATAATTTAATCTGTCTTCGTTCATGTTTTAGAGGGTTATTATATATATACAGGGTGTCCTGGACTTCCTCTTTTCCTCTCGGGAATGTATAGATGGGGTCAAAATATCACCAGTACTTCATATAACTTTTATCCCTAAAAGTCTTCGTTACCAAGTTACGTGCCCTCAAAGTTACAAAATGAAAAATGTTTTTCTTTGATAACTTTTAAAGTGAATATTCAAAATTATCTGAATTTTGGTGACTGACTAAACAAATGAATTCCTTCGATGAGCTTTCATGCAGGAGTCAGTTGTTTTGCTACAAAGTCAGGAACTGACTACCCCCGATGGCCCACACCTTGAAACTTTGAAATGACATAACTTTTCAATAGTTTCCAACGAAATAAGGTTATAAAAATCGAATTAAACGGTTTTCTTCACATAAAGGATTCAATATAAAATTGAACCAGAAAATGGTAGATCTCAGGTGAAAAACAACTACTTTCCTGGCAAATACTACGCAGAACGTTGAATGATATTCACCTGAAAATCCATGCATACTTCCATATAATATCAATGGACATTGAATGCAAATGTTTCTTTCTGATAAGCTCGATTATGTTTAATTTATGTCGTGTTCACCTAACAATCCGCATACCGGTTTCAGGCTTCTTGGCCCTCATCAGTACGGAGTAGTCAACTAGCCAAAGGTCCAAAGAACTCTGGCTGAAGTGAGACACAACGTAAACAAACCATCATCGAGCTTGTAACACCTATAGGTACGCCGGAAAAGATAAACTTTAACTGGCGGTACCTAGTGACAGAAAGAAACACTCCGAAAATATCCCACCTCGATAGGTTTCTGAATAAAATATTCCTTCTCAGTAGGAGTGGCAAGCCCGTCTAGCATATAGTGAAAGATAAGTGCCATGTGAAGGGAATGAATAGAAAAATCGAATTAAACGGTTTTCTTCACATAAAGGATTCAATATAAAATTGAACCAGAAAATGGTAGATCTCAGGTGAAAAACAACTACTTTCCTGGCAAATACCACGCAGAACGTTGACTGATATTCACCTGAAAATCCATGCATACTTCCATATAATATCAATGGACATTGAATGCAAATGTTTCTTTCTGATAAGCTCGATTATGTTTAATTTATGTCGTGTTCACCTAACAATCCGCATACCAGTTTCAGGCTTCTTGGCCCTCATCAGTACGGAGTAGTCAACCAGCCAAAGGTCCAAAGAACTCTGGCTGAAGTGAGACACAACGTAAACAAACCATCATCGAGCTTGTAACACCTTTATGTGAAGAAAACCGTTTAATTCGATTTTTCTATTCATTCCACTTCACATGGCACTTATCTTTCAAAATAAGGTTACGTAGACAATTTTCTGAATAAAAGTAGTCGTGTGGAAAGTCGATCGGAGCAACGATACTTAATAAAAATGAAGTTTTACTCGACGACATCAAACCCAATCGTCCACCATTATTTGAAATGAAAAATTTTCACAGTAGAAATACTAATGCTAACGTTAATTCAACAACATTTATAACAAAATATGCTGAAATAAAGTCGTAAACAAAAAGTACAGTACCTAGTTGAAAGTTTTATTCACAATGTCCATATTAAATACGTAATAAAAAAATTGTCCATATAAAAATGTCCATATTAAATACGTAATGAAAAAACTACAATTTATTCTATATAAATTCAGACATTTTTGTCACACATTACCTCAGAAAAAACTGAAAATTGTGTATTTTGCACTTGTAGATAGTCATCTGAAATACGGCATCTTGGCTTGGGGTGCAGCACTCAGAAAACACATAACACCTTTAGAAATTCTACAACGAAGATTATTGAAACTAATGTTACATAAAAATGGGACTTCTCAACAGAACTGACTCATTCTGAGTCAGGAGTGTTTGACCTCAGGCAGGAATTCAGTTATAAATGTATGATCAATTATCACATAAGTAAGAAATTTAAAAAAAGCAATCATGAATATGACACACGTAGAAAAAAAAATAACACTTGATTCCCTTCATGACAAAATCTATAGGACAAAGATCAAATGAGTTCTTAGCGCCCAAACTCTACAACAGCATCCCCGATGAACTTAAAAATATGTCAAATAAAACATTTAAAAAAAGTCTGAAAAAATGTGTGCTGACCTGCCCTAGGACATACATTCATGGTTTGATAGAAACGAAAATATAATTGAATGAAGTTACATTTCAGAAGGTATCAGGATAGGTAAGTATTTTTGTTTCCATATCGCATCTCGCGTGCAACCCATCTCCAGATGAAATTGATCCAAATTCAAATATTCTTAAAGTCAATGTTGAATAAATCTACTGTTTCTTGCTTTAATTTCAAAAATTTTATTGTGTTCTGTTATAAATTATTCAGTTATCACAGTATATATGTGTGTATTTTTTATATTTTTATATTTATATTTTTAATTGCTACACTGTCTCGGAACAAGTATTTTACTTACCGAGTATATTTACTCATCATATCATTTATTTTAGTATTTAGTATTTGTTATCCATTCTCCATTCCGTTAATGCCTGTGGTGTGATATTCAATAGGTCGTTCTAGTGGAGTGTTCATTATTATTATCTTATACTACTTCTATTATAACGTTTGTATTGCTTATATTATTATGTGAGTGAATGAATTTATTATTATTATAAATGTAGATAGTTTTTCAAATGAAATATAAAGTTATGTAGATTCTGGTGTTGTTGAACTAACAAGCTACTTCACTATGAAATATCGAATTAAGTCCATATTTTGTATGTACGCGTGGAATAAGCACGTTTCGTGTTGTGTTATCTGAATCTCATGAAACTCAACATTTGGATGTTGCAAATTCGTATTCACAGCTTAAATGTTCCACTGATAAGTATAATTTCATGGGAGAAAATCTTTAACCCGAAGATAAATTCAGCTAAAAAAACGCACATTGGGAGACATAACTAATAAAAAGCAAACGAATAAACTACAAAAACGGCTGCACATGAATAGGTGAAGAATATCCGGTAAATAAATTTATGTTCCATTTTTTCCACAGATGGTGACAAAAACACCTTGTAGAAAGGAATAAAATTAGTGTGGATAAAAAATGACAACTGGAATGGGATTTTGTTTCATTTCTATATTATTCTGGGTTCAGTTTTGAAAAAACGAGGTGGTGAAAGCGCTCCTAGGGCTGTGCGTACCGTTGTATTGGAGGAAAATATTTTGGAAGCTGTCGCTGATGATCCTCCAATGAGCATCAGAAACCTCTCAGAACAGTTCCATACATACATACAGTTCCATGTCCACTATTCATAGAATAATTAGGAAACAACTGCTCCACCCATATCACATCCCGAAGGTACATGCCATGACACCTGAAGATTTTCCAGCACGACTGGAATATGCCAATTGGTTCCTGGATAAGCAAAGAGAGGATATTACTTTTATTACTCGAGTTTTATTGACTGATGAAGCAGGTTTCAGTAGAGATGGAGTAATCAACTCTCATAATCTCCACATATGGGCCGAGGAAAATACCCATGGGATATTGCAAACCAAACACCAACGGAAATTCAACGTGAATGTTTGGGCTGATATCATAGGAAACCATCTTATAGGACCATTCGTTCTACATGACCGATTGAATGGAAAACGTTATTTGGAGTTCATTCAGAATGATTTGAATGGACTTTTGGAACATGTTCCATTGCAAACCCGAAGAGATATGTGGTTTATGCATGATGGCGCTTCTCCTCATTTAAGTTTGATTGTGCGGGACCATCTGAACCAGATTTTCCCCAATAGACGGATTGGTAGAGGTGGGCCATATTCATGGCCACCGCGGTCTCCGGATTTGAATCCATTAGATTTCTTTCTGTGAATGCATCTAAAAAGCCCCGTTTACGCTACACCTATTCACACCAGAGATGCATTGTTGAATAGAATTACATTACATTGTGAAGCCATACGAAACGACCCTGGCATGCTATTTCAAGTGCAGAGAGGGTGTTTGCGCCGACTAAGAAAATGTATTGAGAGAGACGAGGGTCATATCGAGCAGTTTTCGTAGCGGATTTTGCATTTCTGTTTGCTCTTGGGGCTTGCGATTGATTATTTACACCATGAGTTTTGTAAGGTAAACGTGTATGCATGATAAAAATTCGTTATGAACATTGTACCTATAATTTCTATGTTCATTACAAATTAATCTTTTTGAATAATGGTAGACATCTCAGGTTGGTTGTCGTCAAACAAAAATTCATTTTTATCAAAAATCGTTGCTTCGATCGATTTTCCACGGGTAATTCTATTCAGGAAATTGTCCAGGTAACCTTCTTTTGTTAAAACATATTGACAAATCCCAATCATTTCAAAGTTTTGGGGTGTGGACCATCGGGGATAGTCCGTTCCTGACTTTGTAGCAAAACAACTGACTCCTGCATGAAAGCTAATCGAAGGAATTTATTTGTTTAGTCAATCACCAAAATTTAGATGATTTTGAATATTCACTTTGAAAGTTATCAAAGAAAAACATTTTTCATTTTGTAACTTTGAGGGCCCGTAACTTGGTAACGAAGGCTTTTAGGAACAAAAGTAATATGGAGTACTGGTGATATTTTGACCCCATCTATACATTCCCGAGATGAAAAGAGGAAGTCCAGGGACACCCTGTATAATGACCCTGATGTTTAAGAAATATTTTTATTATATTAGTATTTTCCATTTATGATGAAATATCACATCAACAGTGAGGTTACAGAAATAGTATTGTCTATCCCAGCAAACATGAATGAGCGGTAAATAGACGGGCCCGGCCGTTGCTGTTAACTGCGGTAAGATGTCGGCAGCGGCACACCGATGTCGGTAAATAATTGGAATGATATCAGTTTTGCCGCTTTGGCTGAACATACGCATATTAATTATGGATGTTTTGAATTTAGCCAGGAATTATCCGTTCAAGATTTGCGTTAATCGCGCCGATGTCGTTTTGACACAGTATGTGGCATAACGCGCCGCACCGCTGCGACCTCTGTGATGAAACTGCAACATTGGCATTACTGAATATCACGTTCGCAGTTGGCCCTACTTGCTGATGTGAACGAATCGGGTATTTTCTATTTTGTCTGGTTATTGGTCATTGTGGATATATGGTCATGAAAAATAATCAAAGTGGCGAGATTTTTTTCAGATTTGTGTGTTGTCATTCTATCTATTCGATGAAATATTTTTCCAGACCAGTTCAAAATGCAATAGGTGGGAAATATGGATGAGTATCTTGGAAACCATTTGAGATACGATAAAAATGGTTGGAATGGAGAAAAGGTTGTCTGTTCAGGTAAATAGGAACGATCTGGCTCTACTGTTTCAGAAATCCTCTACAATTAGTGGCTTCAGAGAGTGAAAACAGTGAATTGTATATATCTAGTCCATGAATCAGTCGATTATTCTAAATGTTTGGTGAATTCATTATGTACAATGATTACCTATCTTCATTGAAGTTTCATTGTTTTCGAAGATATGATGCTAGATTGATCTTAGACGCTTATATGGGCCATTTTGTTGTCATTGAAACCGTCTTTATGCTCATTGCCTTCCAAGATCTCCTATACTTCCATGTACTGCATTTTGAATTGGACGCCCCTGTATATTTGCATAGATCATTGATGAAATCCCAACGGTGGAATGACGCGGTTGATTGGTGGGATACCCGCAATCGCACCATAATCTGTACCATGCGATATCAGTTCATCTTAACTCTGTCTGTCTGTAGTAGTCTGGAGGCCCACTGATGGCCGTCGCGACATGGGCTAGCCGGGCCGACGACGTATCATGATTATGGCCCGCTTATGTTGTATGTCAGCTGTTTTTAAAGTGCCTCTAGAGGGCCACGCGTAACATGTTTGCTGGGATCTATATTCTTGAAACAATCACAACTGGCGCTAGTATTTGGAAAAAGTTATTCAAGTGGAGGTCAAATCGAGTTTGAATTGAGTAGTACAGTTGTGTGCATAAAAAAGTCGTACAGAAGTTATAGGCTATTGAGCCAGGGTTGTCAATCCTAATTAAACTTCTTATCGACTTTGACAAGTCTTTGCAAGTAGTGTCAAAATTGAAATTATTTTTGTCAAATGTGTACATGTACTACTTTTTATGAAATCTGGAACATCATAGGCAGGTTCACACCATACAACTTTTTTATGCACACAACTGTACATTATTAAATTTGAAAATTTTGGAATTTAAGAAATTATTTTCACCTAAAATGAAATGTTTGAGGACCGAACTGATACAAAGAAAAAGTAAAACCAAATCATGCATTTCAATCCATCACCAACATAAAATAATGTCCATAAAGCATCTTTCAATCTCTTTATTCCAGGCGAACTTAATGGCTGAAAGTCAATAATAATCACCAACTACACAAATCATAACCTTATCCTTATAATCGCATTTTAGTTTCCTATCAATTTTTCCGTAGTACAATTAAATATAAAGCACTATCAATAATATAACCTAACTTCAGCCTTTGGCAAATTAATTCTGATAAATTATGAGAGTGGATAAAATAATATTTTTTTCAGGAAGAAACAAAATACTTCTCTAATGAAGGATCAGTATTATTAAATGAAAACAAAACAAATTATATCTGTTTTGTGACGAAACTAAATGATAGTATGCCTGATGTAATTATGTTGTAATCTTAAATGATAATTTTTGCACCAGCCCAAAATTACTGGATTATTCTTTGATATTAAAGGGCAAATCAAAAGTGTTTGACGTTTCTCTTAAAAAATGAAAGTAAATTTGAACAACATAAAATACAATGTCTGCTACAAGGGGAACTCTCAAATATAAGTTTTGTTAATGAGCTGCCAATTCTTATAAAACTAAGAAAATCTTAACAAATTCAAAAGAACTATAACAGACCTAATAATTTCTTGAAAACATTTCAATATTGGAGAATATCTTGAACGAAACAGCTCTACTATAACTAGTTATTTTAATCTTTCTGTTGTTTGTTACATACATTTGTTACTCTGACTTGCTATATATTATATTATGTATGAGTAACATTGTCATTTGCCGTTGCGCTTCTGGGTGATTTACGGATTTTTTGTGCCCGATTTGCTATTTCAACTGTAACTACTGTGCACTAGGATTGGTATCTGAGTATCCTACATAACACACTCGCTAGAAGCATAGTATATGTGTTGCCCATGTCTCCGAGCCAGAAAAACAGAAAAAGAATGTCTCTGGCTGAGTTTCAAATTAGCATTCAGGGACAGCGGCATACAAAACCAGCACCTTTGCTAGTTCGGCTACTGACTGACTATATGATAATAACCATAATTATGAAATTTTCATAACAGTCATTTGAATAAAATTGATTTATTTTCTTACTCATGATTTTAGGACCACAAGGGATCAAGGCCTGTAGGTCTAGAACACTCCCTGAGAGGGAAAATGAGTTATTTTCACGCTATCAGTGTGTAGAATCAGAAGAGTCACTCTACTTATGATGGAGGGTAGGTCTTTGTTTCCAGAGATGTATCTTATGAGAGGAAGTGCACACAAGTATGTTTGATTACAGAATAAATTATTTGATCATCAGGGAAATATATGTTATATTGTCATGAAATCTGGCTCACTTCCAGATATTGAAACTTGAAAAATCGCCCAAATAGAATAAAGTACACAATATCAATATTTAACAAAAATAAATAATTCTCAAGAGCTGTAAAAAAAAATAATTGCCAATAAAGCCAAAAAATAATAACTGATGAATCTATTTTTCTGATGAAGAAGTTGTAATGTATTGGTATAGGCGGCACTGTACTAGATTGGTTTACTGGTATCAGGCAAGAGTTACTGCATGAAAATTAACATATATTTTCATATTATAAAGACTCCATTTTTTACTTGAACGAATATTTGCCATTTTTCAAAGGCTGTTATGTTAATTGATATCGAATCAATTAACCATCTTTACTTTTATAACTGGTTGATAACATTTATTGTTGTGGATTCAGTTTTTAGTTGTAATATTTTTCATCGGAAATTTGGGCTTTAGGAAGTTGTAAAATATATAATGCAAAAAGTTCTGATCTAGAAATATATTTTGTTTCAGGTTAAAAATTTCTGAGAATTGAATGAAAATGTTATCATTAAATCAGTTTTGTTATGGTATGTTGTGAGCTCTAAAGTTAATTATTGACCCATAGAACACATGAATCACTTTCTCAATTTCCAAGTGTTTTCATTTCATATACCTATCATATTGATTTGAGCATCTTCATTGCAGTTCCTAAATTACGAAGAGGAACAAATAAGTTTGTTTGCAAAGCAGGCTCAACTACTAAAAGAAAAAAACTGCATTTTTGTATATATTGCGAAGCTTTGTTTACCCAATTACCAAGACATTTGAAAAAAAAACATAAGGACGAACAGGAAGTGAAACAAATTTTAGCACTGCCAAAAAGTAAGTTTGATATTATTTGAATTGTTTTATGCCAATGAGTCGTTCACAAAATTTCATATTGCATTGAAAGAAAAAAAAACTTGGATAGGTTGAGAAAGAGAGGAAATTTTATTCACAATGGCGATGCCTTTTTCAATACTGGTATTCTCATAACTTCTCGAAGAGTAGGTGTAGGGAAAGAAAATACCGCATATGTTCCTTGCCCAACGTGTTTGGGATATTATTCGAAAAACTGTTTGAGAAAGCATTTTAGGGTATGCGATGAGTCTTCAGGGGGAAGGACCATTCTTCAAAGCGCAAGAAAAGTTGATGGAGATGTTAGCAGCGAAGCTAATGACATTGTGAGAAACTTTATATTTCCTATACTGAGAGATGATGACTTCACAAGACCATTACGGTATGAAGACTTAGTAATAATTTATGCAAATAAAATGACTATAAAATATCCAAAGTCACACAATTATCCAATGATTCGAAGTCGAATGAGATTAATAGGAAACATTTTGCACCAAGTCAAACAAATTGATAATACTGTTACAGATTTCGCTTCAATTCTCCTGCCAAAAAATATGACGCCGTTGTTTCAGCTATAAAAATTATCGCACAACTAGACCCCAAGACAAATCATTACAAAGCACCTTCAACTGCAAGTGCTGCTGGCACACTATTGAAAAAGTGTGCAAATATTTATATATAAGAGTTGATTAAGAAAGAAAATAATGACTTGAAAAGTAAAGTTGAGAATTTTCTAAAAGTTCTGGATGTTGATTTTGGAATAACCATAAACAAAGGAGTTTTAGAGACCCCGAATAAAAATAAACGAAAAAGGAAACATGTTTTACCATCCATAAAAGAATACAATCATTGAATTCATACTTGAAGCATTCATGAAGGAGAAAGCATTCTGAATCTTTAAAAAAACAGTTTAACGTTCAGGACTATATTGATCTGCAGAAGGCCATATTAACCTCTGTTCAAATTTTCAACAGAAAAAGGGCAGGAGAAGTTCAAAGAATCGAGGTGGAAGATTTCATTAACCATGAATCATATAATAATAATAGAGATCAGCATATAGTCGATGATTTTCCTGAAGATTGAAAAAAAGACGCATTGAACTTCATAAGAGGGAAATTCCCTATTCTTCTATATGAAGAATTGATTGTGGTAATGGAATATTTAATAAAAAACAGGGAAGAAGTTGGTGTTTCGAGGGAAAATCCATATATATTTGGTATTCCAAATACCAAAGATAAATGCTTGGATGCATGTGCACTTATTTTCATCATTGTGCCATGCCAAGATTCCACAAACTCTCAGAGGTACAATCCTGAGAAAAGACTCAGCTACAAAATCCATGGTGAAAGGGGATATTTCTGTAAATGACATTGCAGACTTTATGGGTCATGATCCAAAAATTCATGTAGATCATTATCGTCTACCGAGGGCAACCAGAGATCTTACTTGAGTATCCAGAATGCTTATGATTGGAAATGGAATTGAAGGTACATACAAATGAAATATTCGTATAAATGCCACAATGTTTTTCAATTACGTAGACAATAGAACATAAGACATACTTAATGTGTATGGAACATATTGTAGTATTTTCCAAACGTTCTATCATTTCGTGAAAAAAGTATTCACGATAAAATATCAATGAAACTTTGAAAATATAAATTAAAAACTCAAGCATATAATAATCCTCAAAATGTATTCCTATAAATTTTGGCTTTTATGTTTGAATAGATTTATGTAATTTATTAATGAAAGCATTAGTTTGTACAGGAGTAGAAAATTATCTATTTTGAATTTCCAAACACAAAAAATGTAGAATAAATTATCTTCTGCACTAGGTAAATCATTGCCGTTAATAACTCATTATGACTAATTTTGATGAATAACATATAAAAATATATATAATATATATATATATATATATATATATATATATATATATATATATATATATTCCTTTCTTTTTAGTGGATGCAGTTGGTGATGAAGATAACACTGTTTTGCAAGATTCTTATTATTCAATAAGTAATTACAGATTTTAATAAACTCGACTTTTTATTAACCCGAATTTTGCTTCAGCCAATAATGCTGATTTGGAAGATGTTATACCTTTAATTTCAGGAACTTATAATTCGTGTTGGTTAATCTTGTATGTATATAAAAATAATAAGTTTGAAAAATATTGATATTCAAAATATTGCATCATCATTCAAGATGTTCGTAAATAGAAATGACCTCTAGCTCCCAACTGTAGTATTTTTTTTTAAGCTGAAGATCACGATTCCATGTCCAGCATAACTGAGAGTAGTGGTAAAGTCTCACCAAAGATATGTTCTAAATGTTCAAGTAAGTAAGAATAATTCGGGTTTTTTCTTTTTAGTGTTCACTGATCAAATAAGCTTGTTTTTTTTTCAAATATTTCAGCTTCTCCTATGGGAACTATTTAAAGGTGGTCTCGGACTATAACTGAAAGAGAGGTGGTGTTTAGACTTTTTAAAGAAAACATAACATCTGGCTAACTGCCCTCTTCGAGCAAATGCCAAGATGCTATATTACGCAATGAAGGTTTGCAAAACAGGAGTCCTTCGCAGCTGAAAACTTGGTTGCATAACCAAATGAAAAATTAAAAAAAATATAAATTACAGAAGTGAATCATTATTACCATTTCACATATTTGTGTTCTTATTCCCATATTATTTTTTTTTGTTTTTTTTATTTTGCATAGTATCTTTGCTTTTTTTTCCAGTTGGCCACTCACTCCAGTTCTCCTTGCATGTTCATCAAGCTAGATCTACTAAACTTTGTTTTTTTCTAGAAAATGAGTTAAAAGTTAAACGTACACCATGGAGCAGCTTTAAAAAGTCAGTGGCTGTAAAATATTTATCAAATTACATCGTAAAAGGAATTTTACCTTCAATGGGAATTTGTTGAGAAATTATTGAAAATAATTCTGTTCTTAAAAATAGAACACCTATATAGTTGAAATTGTTTGTGAACAACAACATAAAAAAGAATTGTCTTTGAAAAAATACTGGGGCAGAAATTGAACTTTAAAAACATCTGCCAGTCATATCTAGTTTGAAGATGTTCCTTCTATTTTTGAATGATGTACTTGTTTTTGTATATCTTTAAAAAACTCGTGGCTACGAAAGTGCTGTCTACAAAATATCTTCTTTATCGAAGAGGTCAAAGTTCTAAAATTTCTAGTATACATTTTTGTTTATGGCATTCAATTTTACAATATCCGACCAATGCATTTGCTACTTTCCTTGTATGAAATTCTTTCAGAAAGTTGGTTCATCAACTGAAATCAGGGAATAGTATAAATACATGATTCAATACAAAACACGCTCTAACTCGAGTTTTTCAAGTGAGAATAATATATTTTTTCCAAGAGATTTTGTCAGCATATTAAATGTAACTCGTGACTGGATACTTCACATTCTTATCAATATTCGCAAATGTTGAAATTACAATCAACACAAAAAACTGAGAGAAGTTTGTAATGAATTTTTTAGATTCTTTAAATTATCCTGATTTTTTTCATATCTTTCCAAAAGTAATTGTTCATAAGGTATGTAACCAATGCATCATAGAATAAGATCCCAGAGTCAGCAAACCTACGTCATTTTAGGAAAGCTGAAATTTTAAGTATGAATAGTGTGATATAAAGTTGAGAACGTATGCGAACTTGCTAGTTCGAAAGCGGAGCCCTTTTACAGGTAGCAGTTACAAACGTACATAAAAACTTTCCCACTTACGGTGAAGTATGGTAATGCTTTCAACAATTAATATCATCCAGTTAGATGAGTGGATTGAGGTGCCAGATTTGAGCTCTCTCTCAAAAGTTCGAATCTCCACTCCTGACGATTTTTTTTTATTTTTCACTTCGAAATTGAGAAAATATTTGTTTTGGAGCGAATATTCAAATAAAAAAAAATAATGATTTCTCAATGTCGATGGAAAAAATAATAGTTATTCATGTCATCAAGGGCGTAAAATAGGCTTTTATGGACCGCAGCGTGTAAGTAATAGCCCGAGCGATAGCGAGGGCTATTAACACGCCTAGGTCCATAAAAGCAAATTACGCCCGAAATACATACAAAATTTCATGCACGACCGGTATATTCGATGTCATGATAAAAATACATCAAGGCTGCCGTGAGGATGTTTATTCATATCATATCGGAAACAGAATAAATCAAGAAGTGATGGAATGAATGTTACCATGGCAACTCAGTCAATTTTTCGAAATAAGATTATATAGGCTAGTAGCCATATTTGCTGTCAATTTTTGTGATCACAGATAATTTATTACTGATTTTGAAATGGATTCAAGCGACGAAGAAAGTGTGAATTGCCCTTCACCAGAAATAAGTAAAGCAGCTGAGGATGCGAAATTGAGTTTATTGCTAAGTAAATCCAAGAAAATATACGACAAGGTGTATGAAGAATTCGTGAGGTGGTGCAATGGGAAAAATGTGAAAAATAAGGAATACACAGAGAGTGTACTTCTTGCCTATTTTCTGGAAAAATCTAAATATTGTAAGCCCTCTACCATGTGGTCATGTTATTCCATGCTGAAAGCTACTTTAAATGTACATGATAATATAGATATCAGTAGATACGCAAGATTGATAGCTTTTTTGAAACGAAAATTTGATGGTTATAAACCAAAGAAATCGAAGATTCTAAGCAGAGAAGAAATCGATTTATTTTTGAGGGAAGCACCAGACGATTTGTATCTTATGATGAAAGTAAGTTCCAATTTCATGTTTTCTCAATGTTCAGTATGTTAATCTGAGAATTTATTGTAGGTAGCACTGATTTTTGGTATTTGTGGAGCATGTCGCCGCGAAGAATTGGCAAATATCACAGTGGACGACATTCAAGATTTCGAGACATTCTTACTCATAACTATACGAGAAGCCAAAACGAAGATAGATCGAGTATTCACTGTGATCGATAAAGCACAGAAATCGCCAAGTTATTTGGATATTTACAGAAAATATTTTTCCTTGCGAGATCAGAATGATCAAAAGCGTTTTTTTTATATTATAAAAATGGCAAGTGTACGAGACAGGTTATCGGAAAAAATACATTCGGTCAAATACCATTCAGAATAGCCACTTACCTGGGTATTTCTAATGCGAAAGAATATACTGGTCACTGCTTCAGACCTTCCTCAGCAACTATATTAGCAGATGCAGGCGAAGATATAATCAACATTAAAAGACATGCTGGGTGGAAGTCGACGACTGTTGCGGAAGGTTATATTGAAAATTCAGTTGCAAATAAGTTGAAGATTGCTAAGAAAATTGTAGAAAATGATGAGCCTTCTACTAGCCATTGCAGACAATCTGAAAATATTGCTCACTTCTCTGAAACACCAGATGATAACATGCATTCTCTTCAGAGTTATAGTAATGAGGAATCAGTTGAAATCAGTAACTATCTGCAACAACAGAAAACAACAAATCCAAATATTTTCATAAATAACTGTTCTAATTGTATTGTCAATATTAAGTTTTAATTCATTTTTAAAATTAATTTATGTTCATTGTTCTCGTAATATTATTGTTAATGAAGTTTTGGGTTTGATTATATGATCCATCGGAATATAGATTTCTATCGATATGAGATTGAAATTCACTTTAGCGCCTGTTCAACGATTTTATCGCCCGCCGGGCGATAAAGTAGTCCGCGGGCGCTAAAGTGCTACTTTACGCCCGCAAATCTGGGCGCTAAAGTGCTACTTCACGCCCGCAAATCCGGGCGCCAAAGTGCTACTTTACGCCCGGTCGTGCATAAACTAACTTTTGAGATCCATAGCTCAAATCTGGCGTCTCAGACCCCTTGGCCAACTGGACGATATTAATTGTCAAAAGCATTACCATTCTTCACTGTGAGGAAGCTTTTTATGTGAACGTACCTGCTACCTAAGAAGGCCCCGCTTTCAAGCTAGCACATATGCATACGTTTTTAACTACATATCACACTACTCTCTGTGGGATCTTGGACTATGAGCATATTTTGTGGCAGTTCCTCCGTGGCCACACGCTATTTTTTTGAAAAGTTTTTAATTTACAATTTTATATTTTTGTCAAATGCAAATTTTAATGAATATGTGATGAATATTTGAACAATTTAATAGGAATCTGGTTACTACTCTGATATGAGCTCTTAAACATTGTCTTGTGTTATGAGGTATGTCATCACTTTATGTTCATGTATTTTCTGTTTTAGTTGTAATTTTAACAATTACTGAAATCACGTTCACCTAATTAAAATTTTGAGTAATCACGTTTTTTTTCTTATATATTTTTACCCATTGAAAATTTTTATCAGAAAAACTTCGATCTTTTTGAAAAATTATATTTTAATTATTTCTATTATTTAATTGGCAACTTGAAATACTGGTATTTTCCAGCCTATCAAAATTATCCCAAACACATTAGCAACTTATTTCTAAATTTATGTAGTAGATATTACTAACTGTTGCTATCGGGAAAATAAATGCCTAGTTTCATTGTTCCAAGAGTATGTGCTTAGAACTATATATCCATCAAGTTGAGAAATTAATCAAACACTTGTTGAAATACAGTGAAATAGTCATTTTATATCAGTCAATGACATGAAAACTTGCATGCAATAAAGGATCATTTTACCATTTTGTCTAAAACAATGGTTTTACATTTCAGCAATAGGGAGACGCATGTACCCCTTTTCTAAAATATTTTGATTTCTACAAGAAGATTACCACCGAGAAAGTTCAGCAACAAACTTAGAAATATTTAATGTTTTCCAAAATTTTAAATTGATAACGCCTATTTTTTCATCACATTCAAAAATTAGCGTCTCTGATGGATGTATGCATCGTTACATCACCCAGTTCAAACTTTTACCGATAGTCGCTTCGATCTGTCAACTATAATTTCATCTGCCTTCGTTTATGTTTTAGAAATATTTTTATTATAATAGTATTTTCAATTTATGATGAAATATCACATTGAAAGAGGTTGAATTTATGATTGGGTTGTAAGAAATAGTATTGTCTATCAATATTCTTGAAACAACCACAACTGGCGCTAGTGTTTGGGTGAAAGTTATCCAAGTGAAGGTCAAATCGAGTTTGAATAGGGGAGTACCGCACAAGTTGCCAACCTTAAAAAAAAATTCCTGCCTCTCCAATAGCAATTGTTTGACTTTGGTTGTATAGAAAATCGCCAATTTGATATACCAATTCAATTACTCTTGGTCATGAAGCGCTTATATCTTTCTTATATCTAATGTGGCATTCATAGAGATTTTCTGTCTAAAAATGTGAACAGTTGGTAGCAGAAACACTATTTTGTGAAAAAAAGATTGAATAGGAATATATACAGCACAATAACAATTAATAACAACGGAAGTGAAGCAACAAGTGAAATAATTGGCGTTTTTGTACATTAAGATTCGAATGGCATCGTGACAGATGACAGTCGATAGTGCACGAAAGCACGAATCAGATTGGGACAGGCACCAACACTCGAGATATAGACACAAAATTCCCTATTAATATAACTAAAAATATAAACACTTTGGGACAAAAAATAAATGATCGAGCATATTCAGTTTGTGTTTTTCTAGATAACCCTGATGAAAATTGGAGAGGCAGAAGTTTTTGTAGTTGTCAATTTGCGCGGCACTCTCCTATTATAAGTCTACTTTCTTAATGGCATTCCATATTTCAGAATGCATGTAACCACACTTGTCACTTAAAAAACGTTTGTTTAAATGTTCTCAACTATGAGTTCGGTTCAAAACTAACCACAAACACGGTTATGGTTCCAAAACTAAGCGCTTCTGTCATATTGATGGCACGAACTCCTTGTTTTTCAGAATATCGCTGTCAAAACTTCTGGTTAGTACCGGTTACAAATGGAGAACACAATTGATTTTATTTTTTCTTTGCATCAGTTCGGTCTTCAAAAATTACATTTTGTGAAAATAATTTCTCAAACCCCAAAATTTTGTAGACATTTTCAAATTCAAAGGTGCTTCTCAATTCAAACACTCGATTTTCAGGAATACTGATAGACAATATTATTTCTCACAACCCAAACATGAATCGAACTTCACTTTCAATTTCAGTAACAAATATTAGTATAACATATAAATGAAGAAAGATGAAATTATAGTTGACACTTCGAAGCAACTAGCGGTAAAAGTTTGAACTGTGTGAAGTAACGATGCATACGTCCATCAGAGGCGCTTGGAGAATGTTTTTGAATGTGATGAAAAAGTTGGTGTTTTCAATTTGGAATTACGAAATACATTAAATATTTTTTCGATTCCCAAGTTTGTTACTGTACTTTTTTGGTGGCAATCTTCATGTGCAAATCAAAATATTTCAGAAAAGGGGCACATGCGTGTTCCCTATTAGTTACTTTCGAACCATACCCTATATTTGGGCCACCATTATTAGGGACAAAGAGCCGGTTTATCAATCAACAGCAAAACCTAGCCTAAAGTCATACGTCATAATCGATACGCCTCCTACTGGACATTCAGGTAACGAGCTATAGGCCATTAACATGTGTTATTTGTCGTCTTTTCCATTGTTTCGAGGTGCTTCTCAACGGCTATTACATCATATTCCACTTGGTTTTTGTTTCATTTGCTGAAGTTGAAAATGAGTCATTATTGTTGTGTCCTCCAGTGTTCAAACTGGGTGGAGAGAAACTCTAAATTGAGTTTCTATACGTTTACCAGAAGAAGGAAAAAAAAATGTTCTAGAAACAAAGTTGGGAAATAATGCAATATATATCAATAAGTCACTAAGGTTAGGAAATACATTTCGAAAATATCAGCTAACAAGCCTAATATGAAAATGACTCCATTTTTGTTT
Organism: Gonioctena quinquepunctata; assembly: GCA_018342105.1. Taxonomy (NCBI): domain Eukaryota; kingdom Metazoa; phylum Arthropoda; class Insecta; order Coleoptera; family Chrysomelidae; genus Gonioctena; species Gonioctena quinquepunctata. The sequence continues at coordinate 9,255 of JAFIRS010003080.1, read as the reverse complement.
GTTTTTGACGTTTTCGTCATCGACAAATAAATTGTAAATTCATTCAATTCTACATTCCACCGTATCCTCATGAATAGTTGTTGAGAACTGTATAATATGAAATCTCAGGTAATAAATATATTTGTGGTAAAATTAACCATTTCGTCGATTGAAATTTGTAAAAACAATTGTTTTTTACATTTTTTCAATTAAACATTTGGGTGGGCTCATAAGTTTTCAAAAAGTATGAACTAACAATACACAGAAAATGTTAACCCACAAGTACTGTACTATCACTATGTTGTACTGCTGTTGATATAAGGTATACGAAACAAAAAGCATCTCACCACCATATAAATCATGATGATTTCTATGCTCAACACCAAACACTTTCTCTCATGACCTATCAAAAGACAAAATACCCTTATGATTTCTTGTGAATTTTGTTATTGAAATGAAAAACCTATTGAAAATACTAATAGGTATCCATGTAATGATTAATGTTCCTCGTAGGTACCCGCCACTAAAATATAAATTATCTACTTTGGCAGTAAATACCATCACCGCTTCCGAATTTAGTGCCATTTTTCTGCATCTCCATTCACGATTAGCTGAGCGCCATCTGTTATTAGGTGGCTCTACTGCACAACTTGAACTATGACCATGACCATTGTCTAAAGGAATATATTCAGTCAACCTTATGGGCTTTTCATTGGATGACGATGGGGTCGATCCGAAGATGGCGCCACTACGGTGGGACCCCCAAAAAATGAGAAATCCATTTGAGAGAGAGCTATTCGATATCTTTGATCTACCAGACATATTTTTTTTCGAACTGGAACGTTTTTGTTGTATTCGTGTGATTCGCTTTCTGGTTCTGCCAATGAATCATGCATATGTTCGTGGTTTCATTCATGATCGCTTGAGTTGGTGTTTTGTGTATATACTTTAGATTTATTTGAGATTGTAGATCCTTTCTATGTTACATCTTCAAAATGAACGCGGTTTTATAACACACATTGGAAGAAATAACAGCTTCTGGGGCAGAAATTCTGAGGCCAAATAATATTTTCACGAATTCGACTATCGAATTGGTCAGACTGTGGGTGGTTTCAATAAAATAAAAACGATCACAGTCTGAGCTCCTCAAAGATATAATTTGTGAAATGAATTCTTGCTCCTGGTTGAGAAACTTACAACAAAAGCTAGGTTTTGTTATACTTTGAAATTTCACAGAAGAGATACAAAAGATCACTGAACTGACTTTGCCGATTTTTAGTGTTAGTTGTCCAAGGCTACATTAATGAACATGTTTCTATTTAGTTTCACTCCTCCGTAACTGTCTGCTATCTGTCTAACTGGGTCAAATTTCGAATTGAAATTTGACCAATTTATCCAATCGACTTGAAATTTGGCAGGTATCAATCATTCGGGTGACAATGCGTTATGATATTTTGATATTTTTATAAGAGAAAAAAACAGTACGGTGGCTACAAAAAAGCGGATGCGTTTTATGATTATGATCCTATTCTATTCAAAATTGCTATTGATCGGGGATCATGTTTTTTTTGTCAAAATGCATTAATCCTAGATGGTGGCTCCAATATGGTGAATGAATTTGTAGTTGTGGTTTGATTCTAATCAGAATTGTTATGTTTTTGGGATCAAAGATCATGGTTTTTTTGTTAAAATTCAATAATTTAAGATGGCGGCTGAGATTTACGGTTCGATCCTATTCAGAATTCAGGACCGAACCCAGATAGGGGGTTGTTTGATGTTATTTCAGGGGGTTTTCCTCCTTTTTAACATTTTTACATAAGTACATTTCACACGTGTTCAGATATTTGTGGAGGTTGGAACCCCCGTAACTGCCCCCTGGGTACGATCTTGTATTCGGGGGTTGGGGTCAAAAATCATGGTTTGTTTCTGAAATTCAAGATGATTTGAATTGTTGAAGGAGTTCAATGATCTTAAATATAGTTATCTTGTATCTTTATAGAACGTTCTGAAAATACTAGATTTTGGCGCCTTGCGCCATCGTCCAATATAGAGGTACCAGCGGCAGCCCACCAAACTCGCAAATCTATGTATGATATATTTCACTCCAAAACGCAAGATATCACTATTGAGTGGAGACATATCAGAATAATTGTTCCACCCCTCCCACATAAAAATTATTTGAACGATCAGACATATATCAAAAATTTCTCCGCTATCTTGAATTATTGGAGTTTAAAAACAACATTTCTGGCTCCAAACTCCCCTAGATAACAATTTTGAATAGAATCGGAACCTGAATGACAAAACTCTTACGCCATAATAGAGCAGCCGTTTTAAATTTTTGAATTTTGCTGAAAAATTCATAATATCCAATCCCAAAAACCCAATTTTGAACAGAATCGATAATCACAAAAACTCGTCCGCCATCTTAAATTCATGAATTTTGATAAAAAATCATCATCTCCGACACTGCCACGGAACAATTTTCATTAGAATCGACGATAATCACACAACTCGCCATTTTGAAGCTGCTATCGTAAATTTATGAATTTAGAAAAAAAATTCATAATCTGCGGGTCTGAAATCCCCATATATGTATAATTTTTTATGCCTTGATGTATTGTCACCAGTCTATAATTTCAAGTCGATGAGGTATGACAGGAAGTTTAAAAGACATCTTTCAAAAATAGAAAAATAATCTGCATATAATCAATTTTGAATCATTTAGTGTAGCTAATGAATGAATTTTCAGATGATAGAACTAAATATTCAAATGAGAGAGTAGGTATGATTGATTTTGATGATTGATTGCGCATGACGTAAAAAAATATTTGGTTTCGAATAAATTGACATAATAAATATGTGCACTAATCGGCCTTTTTTTCATATGAATATTGATATTATTTATTATTTTCAAGCAAGCAAAATGGTCGTATATTTGGTTCCGAATAAATTGACATAATATATATATATATGTGCAATAATCGGCCTTTTTTTCGCAGGAATATCAATATTATTTATTATTTTCAAGCAAGCAAGATGGTTGTATATTCATCCAATCACATGCATTGGATTGGCTGAAGTAATTTCAAGTGATATAATCTAAACTATTCCTCATAAATAAATGAAAATACACTATTTTGAAAAGTGGCTGAAATACAGTTTTGCTTGTCATCCGGTGAAGGCGCCACATTACGGGATACACTTTCCATATTTTCAGTAATTAATTATAGATGTCTCTAGCGACCGCCGTCCAATGCTTTTAGCACAGGCTCTGACCGACTATATATCTTCAGATAATGCTATGTCGCACAGTAATAACAGTATAAATACGAATTTTTAGTGCCTATAAATATATTCCAAATATATAATATATTTGGTATCTGATCTTGTTTCAAAATGTGTTTTAAGATATTCATAGCCTTTCAACAAATTTCAAAATTTTGTATTGAATATTAATAATCAAATGGCGAGCCCTTCCCAAATATCGCTCTCACCTCGTATATTGCGAACTCAAAAACAAACCCATCAATTCCATCAAAAACAATTGAATGATTCTTCGGTTTCACTTCACATTGAATTACAAAACTAAAATGTAATTCATTATTTTTGCCCCAACAGACTTGACAGAAATTATAGTATGCTGAGTTTCCAATCATTTGATAGAGTTCAATGCTGGCAAAACCTATAAGAATGTTTTTTTTCGACGAAAGCTGATCTAATTACCTATCCTAGAACATAATGTCAGCAGTGACTGTTCCAATAAAGTCATTTATCTCGATGGTCGAAATCACAATAAGTAATTATTATCTCATGAAAAACTACGTGAAATCCATCACCAGAATTACATCAATTCAGTTTGTTACATTGGTTACATTTGGGCTTGTTAGTGATACTTTACTCAAGTCGTCGAATTATACATATTCTACAGATATTTCCATGGCGGTTGATCTTCTGAAATATCATTTCACCTTTATCAATTCCATCTCGGTCGATACGACGAGTAGAGTATTTCCACCCTTTTGTGAGCTCAGCTGTGGAATTCATTGACGATTTCTCTAGTTTCAAAATCTTCAAAAAATTCAAAACTAACACGACTTCCTATCCTCCCTCTCTTGGTCCATACGATGTTCTTTGAATATTACACAGAAATCATTTCTTGCGAACATACAAATAAAAACTTTACCTGTGTAATATATCCGGTGATATTACGGGACATCCAAATTCTGCAGAATTGAATTTGGAAAATTGCTTTCAAATCATAACTACCTACTCATCATTTGATGAAACATAATTCCCAAATTTTTTATACAAATTCGATATTTCGCAAGCCATGTATTTTTGACAAAAATCCTGAAATAGGTCGATTTTTTATTTTAAAACTCCGATTTTTTTATGTATATTTTAAAGAGGTTATATCACTGGTTTTGACATGGTGGCGTAATCGGTAATTTTTTTAAATTGGAATAGATATCTTGTGATACCTCATCTGAAAGGCCTTCCAATACTGCATTCAATGATAATAATTAATTAGATTTTTTTTTGTACAGGGTAAGTAGTTAAGTAAGATGTTCGAAATGCCATCCACCAGTCTCTTGACAATAAGCAAATCTACGGACACATTCCTCTTGCACATTGCGAATAACTTCCGGAGTAATTCTGTTAATTTCGATCCTAATTCGATTTTTCAACTCTTGTAGATTTTGCGGCCTATCTACATAGACCTTCGATTTCAAATAACCCCACAAGAAAAAATCCAGGGGCGTAAGATCTGGAGATCTTAGGGGCCACTCTATCGGTCCGCGTCTACCAATCCACCTCCTAGGAAAACAGTTATTCAAAAACTCGCGAACATCACGTGCATAGTGCGGAGGTAGGTGCACCATCTTGTTGCAACCAAATATCTTCATTTGGTGAGTTGGGATTGTTGGCGTTTGGAAAAATATATTTTTATTATTATTACATTATGATTATGAAATCCTTGTATTGTCATCGGTCCTTGATATGTGTGACAAATTTCAGAATATTCGGGAGATCGGAAGTGGGTGAATATTTACTTCCAAGATTTTATTACATTGTGAGTTATTTAGTTACAAGTGAAGATAATAAAAGCGTGTTGAAAAATGCAGAATTTTACTTTTTTGAGCCAAGGCTCTTATCCTTTAGACTGCCCTAGCAGACCAGTGAGTCAGTTCTCTACTTCACCAATGGATCCTTTCCAAATATTAATAGTTAGCTATTTCCTAGTCTAAAATGGAAACAGAAGACAATCACAAATTAATGCCATAATAGGCAAGTTAGTGTCAAATGAATGTCAGTTGAAATATCAACAAATATTCTTCACAAATTCTAAGTGAAAAGGTTCTAAAAGTAAACTATGGCTACTTCAAGTGAAACCCAACGCATAGAAATTTTAATTTTTATTGGATGCGGATATAGAACCAGAACTCAGCAAGAGGTATGCGACTTGTTCAATGCGAAGTATCCAAATAGACCTATCAGTCGTTCAACAGTCAGTAAGATTGAGAAAAAATTTAGAGAAACTGGTCATGTCAAACATATTCCGAATGCTGGACGTCCTAAAATAGAAGAAAACGTGAAACTTGATGTTCTATTGGGTGTAGAGAATAATCGTCACAATACTTCACGACAAATTGCAGTAGACTTTGACATATCCCAAAGTTCTGTATTACGTATTCTGAAAGCAGAAAAGTACTATCCATACAAAGTACAGCTACATCAACAACTCAATTATGATGATCCCGATCTCCATGTGGAGTTCTGTGAAATAATGCAGGATTTGTGTAACCGCAATCCACGTTTTATAAAACAAATTCTGTTTTCCGATGAGGCTACGTTTTGCCTGAATGGTTCAGTCAATCGTCAGAATTGCATATATTGGAGTAGGGATAATCCTCACTGGATGATGGACGGGCATACTCAATACCCTCAGAAAGTCAATGTTTGGGCAGGGATAATGAACGACAGGATTATTGGGCCGTATTTTTTCGAAGGAAATCTCACAGGGGAGCGTTACTTGTAATTTTTAAGAAATGAACTCATACCTAGCCTTGCCGATATTTTTCCAAACGCCAACAATCCTAACTCACCAAATGAAAGTATTTGGTTGCAACAAGATGGTGCACCCCCGCACTATGCACGTGATGTTCGCGCGTTTTTGAATAACTAACTGTTTTCCTAGGAGGTGGATTGGTAGACGCAGACCGATAGAGTGGCCTCCAAGATCTCCAGATATTACGCCCCTGGATTTTTTCTTGTGGCCTATGTAGATAGGCCGCAAAATCTACAAGAGTTGAAAAATCGAATAAGGATCGAAATTAACAGAATTACTCCGGAAGTTATTCGCAATGTGCAAGAGGAATGTGTCTGTAGATTTGCTTATTGTCAAGAGACTGGTGGATGGCATTTCGAACATCTTATTCAACTGTTCTATTTTGTTGGAAATAAAGTTATTCTCTTATTGAAATAAAATATTAATTTTTGTTCACCCTGTACAAAAAAAATCCAATTGATTATTATCATTGAATGCAGTATTGAAAGGCCTTTCAGATGAGGTATCACAAGATATCTATTCCAATTATTAAAAATTACCGATTACGTCACCATGTCAAAACCAGTGATATAACCTCTTTAGAATATACATAAAAAAATCGGCATTTCAAAATAAAAATCGACCTATTTCAGGATTTTTGTGAAAAGCACATGGCTTGCTAAATATCGAATTTGTTCCATAATTTTGACGCGCACTGTATAGGATCCGAAGTGACCGTGATATATTGATTCTATACGTATGGTATAAACTGGTATCGGAACTGATACATCGATAAAATTAATAACTACCTATTCATTATTTCATAAAATATGTTCAAACTTTTTTATACAGGGTCCGAAGTCACCGTAGGATATATAGATTTTATACGTATAAAAAAGTCGTATGAACCGGCGGAATGGGAACTGATTCATCGATACAAATATTTTCAATAGACTTGTATTGATTGAGGCCCTGATACCAAATTTCAGAATTCAATATACAGAACAGGAAACAAAAAAAAAATCCGCCAAGATTTTCCTGAATCTGAATAACCTCGTAGGTATCTATCAATCTATGCCCGTCTATATTTGATATCCGACCTCGTTTCAAAATGAGTTTTAAGATATTCATAGCTTCTAGACAAATTGTTTTTTTTGTATTGAACACAAATGATCAAATGGCGAGCTCTTCCCAAATAACGCTGTCACCTCGTATATTGCGAGCTCAAAAACAAACTCATCAATTCCAATTCTTCGGTTCCATTGCACGTTGAATTTTAAACCTAAAATGTGATTCGTTATTTTTGGCTCAAGGCTTGGCAAAAATTATAGAATATGTTTCCAATCATTCGATAGAGTTCAATGATGGCAAAACCTAAGCATGTTCTTTTTTCGACGAAAGCTGATCTAGATTATAATATCAGGAGTGACTGTACCAATGAAGTCATTTATCTCGGTGCCCGAAATCACAATAAGTAATTAATATCTCATGAAAAACTACGTGAAATCTATTACCAAAATTACATCAACTTGGTCTGATTACATTGAAAACATTTGGGCTTGTCAGTGATACTTTACTCAAATCGTCGATTTATACATATTCTACAGATATTTCGGTTCGGTTGATCTTCTGAAATATCAAGTCATTTCACCTTTATCAATACCATCGCGGTAAACCCATCGAGTAGTGTATTTCCGCCCTTTTGTGAGCTCAGCTGTACCTTGTAGGACTTTGCACGTTTATCCATCGGATGTGATTCAACGTCCGTCGAGTCATTATCCAGGAAAATAGTTGTTTTTTATGGATACGCGACCAACATACACCTATTGTATAGGTTTTTGTAGTCAGCTGTCGTGAGCAATAAGACATTATCATTTTTAATGACAGTAAAGGTATTTTTCTAGCTTTAAAATCTTTAGGAATTCATAAATAACACGTCTTCCTATCCCCTCTCTCTCCGTCCACATGATGAATATTACACAAAATTCCTTCCTTGCGAACATGAAGATAAAAACTTACCTGTGTGTAATATACCCGGTGATATTATGGAACATTCAAATTCTGCAGAATCGAATTTGGAAAATTGCTTTCAAATCATAACAACCTAGTCATTATTTGATAAAACATATATTCCAAAATTTCTGTACAGGGGCCGAAGTGACCGTAGGATATATAAATTTTATACGTATAAAAAATCGTATAAAAGTGTATAAGTTTATACACTGGCGCCAAAGTACCCTTTATACGTACATTTTTATATATATATATATATATATATAATATATATATATATAATTATATATATATATATTATATATATATATATATATATATTATATAAAAAAATTTTTTTTCAAAATATTAAATCAATAAAATGTAATATATAATATACATGGTTACTTACTTAACATGAAAATTGAAGAGAATTTGGTACAATGAAGAACATTGGAATTTTCTTCTTGAAGTTTAAAAATATTTCAGACAGTGACAATTTCATCATACAATATGACAAAATATTTTTAAACAATAGATTTTCATGTAGGACGATTATTTTGATTGATTTCTTTTTGTTTATGTAGTATAAAAGTATAAATTGAACTTAGTTCATTAATATCTGTTTTTTATTAATAGTTTTTGTTTTATTTTCATTAATGTAGATCATTTCTACGAAAAGTATTTTTGTTAGGACTTTTTCAACATCTTGAACTTCTGAATATTGATAGTCAATACGATGATCTCTGTCTTCAAAATGATTTGTCGAAGCACAAGATCTTATACACCTTCTGCAATCACTTTTGTGGCCTGCGATTCTATCTTTGAGCATCTGTTTGGTCTGACCGATGTATACTTAATCACAATCTTGGCATGGAATTTCATAAACGATATTAGATTTAATTTTTTTTGGTATTGGAGTTTTCAATTTGAAATGAAGATTATAAATGGTTTTCAAATTGTTTTTCGCTATTATAATATTTTCGGCTTTTAGCAAGTTAATCAATTTTGGTGTCAATTCTTGAATGTGAGGAAGACTTTTGTAGTATATTCGACTGTTATTGTTATTATTCAATGAATTTGGTATTCGAGAGTTGGTATGAGATACCGAATAATATTTTATTAATCAATGAATTTGGGTAAGAATTTTCAATAAGAATAATGTTAAGTTCTTTCAAACATTCCATTCTTAAAGAAGGATGGGTAACTTTTCCAACTCTAGATTTTATATT